>CM038214.1:125516042-125779317 GCA_021442155.1 Cymbidium sinense
CTTTATATCGCCTTCTTCCTTGGACGCGGAACTCGATCGATGCCTCCAATAAATTTCTAGCTCTGAGGACTACAATCAACATGTCCTCTAAGATATGGAGATGGTTATGACAAGCTCCAAGGTGTCACCATCGTAAATCTCATCACATAGGATATTTTTCTTAGGTACATATTCTTAATGAGTTTCATTTATGGTGGATCTCTAGGAGTATAGTCCAGATGTCACGTCGCTATCCTTTCACTTTGAGGCTTTAGCCTCCAAATTTTCTTACATTTATGCCAGGACCTTTCGACAGAGGATTCTTAGACTTGTGGTCCAAGTGTCAAGCCTCGATGCTCACCATGGACTTGAATTGGTTGACATTTTGGTGGTTGCAGGAGAAGGTCTCCTAAAAGAAGAAACTTTGATATTTTTCTTTTCATCAGCCCTCTCTCCTTGGCAACTTTGAGGACTTGATGCCCTATTGCATATACAGTTTTGAGTTGCCTCACTGGAGAAGTTGGAACTTGACTTTGTCAGGTCCAGAAGGATTGTTTGATTTGACAAATAGAGTTGCTCTGCTTTACCCATTTTAGGCTATCAAACCTATTATGGGTTGGACACTCGCTTCTGGTTCACAATTGGTTGTACAATTTTCTGCTTGAATAATAGTTGTTGAGCACACAGTTCAACATTTCTCTTTCTCTACTATCTCTGGGTTTGCTTGCCTCAGATGAAGAAGCTTTTGCGTCGCTACTTCTTCTCGAGGCTTCAACCTCCATATTTATTTATTTTTCTATCGGGGCCTTTCGGTAGTAGATTCATGAACATGCGGTTCAGGTGGCACGTCACTGTCCTTCTTTAAGGCTTTAACCTCCAAATTTGCTTATCTTTTTCCCCAGACCTTTCAACGACGGATACTTGAACCTATGGTCCAAGTGTCATGCCTTGATGTTCATGGTGCGGGACTTGAATTGGTTGACATTTTGGCAGGGTTGTAGGAGAAGGTCTCCTTGGAGAAGCAACTCTAGCCTATTTGATGATAGGACTTTGATATTTTCTTTTCATCAGTCCTTTCTCTTTAGCAACTTTAAAGACCTGATACACTCTTGCATATACAGTTTAGAGTTTCCTCACTAGAGAAGCTGGAACCTGACATTATCAAGTCTAGAAGGACTATTTTATTTAACCAGTAGAGTTGCTCCGCTTTACCCATCTTAGGCTGTCAAACTAGTTATGGGTTAGAACACTAGCTTCTAGCTCCACAGTTGGTTGTACAATTTTCTACTTGAATAATAATTGTTGAGCACGTAGTTTAGTATTTCTCTTTCTCTGCTGCCTCTGGGTTAGTTTGTTTCCAAATGAGGAAGCTTTTGCGTTGCCACTTCTTCTTGAAGCTTCGACCACCATATTTATTATTATTATTATTTTACCGAGACCTTTCAGTAGTGGATTCTCAAACATGCGGTTCAGGTGTCACGCCCTGATGTTCATCATGCAGGACTTGTTTAGAATGATCTTGAGTTGTTACTATCACTGATGGTAGTTTCTATAGTGGAGCATTCTTGGCTTCTCTGATAATTAGTCTTTGATACCTCTTCTTCATAAGGCTTTTTTCTTTAACAACTTTCAGGACTCTATGCACTCGAGTAGATAGAGTTTCAAGTTGTTTCTTCTGATGAGTTGGTATGTTGTTGAGCCCAAAAGCGCCACCAATAGAGCTATTCCTTTTCACCCATTTTAGATTTCCAAACTTGTTGTGAGTGAGAATACTCACTTCTGGTATCAAGTTTGATCGCATGGCTAGTGATTTAGACAGCAACTGCTGAGCTCACACTTCAACATTTCTTCTCCTTTTCCTTCTACTCAATTTTCCTTCATAAAGGAGGCTTCAACATCATATTGGCCTAGTATGAAAGGTTCAACTGGTAGAGTGGTCGCATTCACAGGTATGATTGACACTTTCTGCCCAGTGAAGGCTCCTTTCATGACTGGCGCCTCAGAATGACCCAATCTTTCGAATGTAAAGGCTCTTTCGAGGAACCTCACTAGTAGTAGCAATCATTCTAGTTGTTCTCCTCTCCTGCATAGGTTGGTGTGTACAATATGCAGGTGCTTCAAAAAGAGGATTGTTTGCAGCAGCAATAGCTGGGAAGTTTACACTACCAAATTGGATTGTAGCTCCAGCATCTCCAATATAAATAACAACATTAGCTAGATGGATTTTGGCTCCGCGACCTAGCTTCAAGATGAACTGTATACTCCAAAGATTCATTAATATAGAGAGCAAATGGATTAGTCATAAGGGGCGTGATATTTAATTTCATTGAAAATTAAATTAAATTGTTTTCAAATTTTTTTTATACTCCACTATTATTATAGCTTAGATTCGACTAGCCAAAGATGAAAAGAGAAACCTATCCCCAGTGGAGTCGAAAGAAATTTATGAGTTCTGAAAATTTGTCACCGACCTCTCCGATAAAGAGAGTGATTTAAAGGTCGGTGTAATTTTTATAAGGCAGATGGAATAGTAGATAAGACACTACCCAGAGATTTCATCCTCATTTTTTGAGGACTTTAGATCTGGTTCCAGGTTTCCTATAGGCACAAACACCTATAGTTAATTACCCCTCTCAGTGCTGAGAGAGAACTTTCGATTAAGGCTAGTCATTAGGTCTCTTAGTGCGTAGTGTAAGTAGCAGCATGTGGAGTTTCAGAATTTAGAATTTATGAAATTCATTATACTTAACATAAAGCAGATGGTTCGGGGAACGATGACGGGCCCGATCTAGATCCCATGGTTTCATCATCCCGGGCTATCGTGGTCCCTAGTCTACTTAGTCAAAGGAGGTATTGACATGACGAAGAATCCTTATCGAATATGGGTCACGTCATCCAAGAGATCTTTGTAAACCTGGGGCGGTGTTTGTCTAAGGAGACAAGTTTAAGCCTATCTTAGCTAACAGAGGGCTTTCTGCCCAATCAAGTATACCCTATGGTTGACAACTCAAAGGGTAGAGCTATTGGGGAGTATATGGGCTACAATTGTGATCGTAATATAATGGTGTCATTTAGCGACAACCACGGTCAAGGACTCACGGTGTAGCGCATCATGGGTGGAGCCTACTAACCAAACCACTCAAAGGACGAGCCACGTCTTCGGCATGAGATTATTTGAGTAAATATAGTTGTGTATTTGATTTAACTTTAGCTCCTTTGTGAGCTAGAGTTTTCTTAATTTTCCACCTTCAACAAACTATTATGGAAGGTTGATTGAATGGAGTTTGCTTTAAATTTTTAGATTGAATTTCATTTAAACATTTATAACTCAAAGATATTTTAAAACCTGCATTTAGATTGATGTTCAATCTAAGTTAATTCGTTTTGAAATTATAATCATATTTTTTATGGAAGTATCTCATTCGATTAAATATTTCATTTAACATGGCCATCATCGGGGTGGTTAATTGATTGAATCAAATATATTTGAGAAGTTTAGATCTTGTCAACTCTGTTTAGCTCCTAACAAAAGATCAGATCTACTGTCACATGACAGAATTAGCTTCTCAGATATTTCACTAAGTTGAAATTCTTATAATAGATTTTTTAGGTTTTGTTAACCCGGACCCAGTCCAAAGACTAAACCAGGAATCAACCCGCGCGACATCCTCAGACACCAAATTTAAACATTCAACATAGTATCAAGGCTCATGCGAGTATTTAAATCATTTAATTTATTATTTTAGATCTTGTCGACTCTATCAATTTAATAATAGAGGATCAGACCTAGATTTATATTTTGAGAATTTTGGATTTGAGGATATTAAATATAATTATCTTAAATATTTTGATAATAATGATCACCCCTCCAATTGATATCTTCAATCAACTAAGTTATCATCGGGGTTATAAGTGATGGTCGTTATACTACCAAATGACAAAATTAGCTTCTCAGAGATTTTCTCAGGTAGAGAAAGCTATAACAACATCATTAGGTTTTGTTAACGAACGGTCCGTGAACTAGAGTAACAGCATATGGCAGCAAGCATTGACATAGTGTGTGGAATCATGGTGTATAGTAATTTTAGGTAGTTTATATTTGAATTATCAGATTGATTTTGTATTTTTATTTTTTATTCCAATTTATCCTGCACAACTTTTTCAGATATTAAAATTTGCACTTTAAATCTTTATGTCTGAGCACATGCAGGTATTTATAGCTTAATAAATTTCATCTAATTAATGAAATCATTGATTTTGAAAATCATAATTAGGATGAAATTTCTTGATTTTTGGTTGAAGGAAACCCTATGATTTTTATAGATTTTGATTTAGTATCGCCTTCTGTATGCTTGCACAAAGAGTTGCAGATTTGGTGGGGAAGAAGGCGTTATAAATTGATCTGCTATTTTATTAGATTTTTCAGATTAATATTTAATATATTCCAATTTAGCCTATGCAGCCTTTTTAGACAATAAAATTTGTATTTTAAATCTTTATGTCCGAGCACATGCAGGTGTATCTAAGAATGCCTTAATTAATGCGTTCTGTTCGCTTGTATGATATGTTACAAATCCGGTGGCGTTAGAAGATGTTATAGATTGATCTAATATTTTATTAGACTTTTCAGATTAATATTTAATTGATTTCAATTTAGCCTGCGCAGCCTTTTCAGATATTAAAATTTGCACTTTAAATATTTATGTCCGAGCACATGCATGTGTATCTAAGAATGCCTTAATTAACGCCTTTTGTTTGCTTGTACGATGTATTGCAAATCCGGTGGCATAGAAGATATTATAGATTGATCTAATATATTATTAGATTTTTTAGATTAATATTTAATTGATTCCAATTTAGCCTGTGCAACCTTTTCAGACATTAAAATTTGCACTTTAAATATTTATGTCCGAGCACATGTAGGTGTATCTAAGAATGCCTTAATTAACGCCTTCTGTTCGCTTGTAAGATGTGTTGTGAATCCGGTGGCATTAGAAGATGTTATAGATTGATCTAATATCTTATTAGATCTTTCAGATTAATATTTAATTGATTCCAATTTAGCTCGCGACCTTTGAATATTTAAATTTATACTTTAAATCTTTATGTAGAGCACATGCGGTGTATCTAAGAATCGTAATTAGCATACGTTGCATGCGATGTATTGCGAATCCGGTGGCATATGTATTTTTTAAAATCTTATTCAATTATTTATATTAATATTCATTTGTTTGCATTTAGTTCATAGCTGATTGAGTTCTTTAAGTTTCAATGAAACTTAGCTCATGATCGATAAACATAGACTCATTACAAGTTTTACTCAAACTCTTTTTGCTCTGAACGATTATATTTGATCCTTGTTCTAATTGAAGGACAAGCTTTCAAATCCACTATAAATTTTGTTTGTGCTCGTAGGCAACTATCAAGATAATTAGAAATCTTACTTGAATTTTATTCTTGTTAGGAGAAAAATTCTCAAGTTCGTTAAAAGTTTTATTTATGATGTCAACAAGTTGTCGAGATCATTCTATATAAAGACTTTTAGAATTTTATATGTAGGTTTATTCATTAATTCATCATACTCAAGTAAGTTCAATTTAAACTCATCAACACTTTAATTTGTTCTAGTTTAAGTCTCCGTCGGTCAAAATTTGGCACCTCTGGCATCGTCCGTAGGTTCTACATGGCTATTCGACCTTCCGTTCTATTGAGTTCGGTCTTGCTGACACTACAACCATAGTCTTCTGCCCGTTAGCTCTACTGAGCATAACCGAGCCTTCAAACACCTCTAATTTCAACTCAAATTTTAATTTTGAGTTTATAGTTCATTTTGCATTAAATTAATTAAGCCCTTTATCAATCCCCATTTTGGCAGCCTCCTAGCATCTTCCTTATATAGGGGGCTACATCGGGAGTCTATTCGACCTTCCAGTTAGCTCTATTAAGCATAACGGTCAGTATTTTGTGACACTACGACTATGATCTTCTACCCATTAGCTCTACTGAGCATAACGGGATCTTCAAACACCTGCTTCTAATCACATATGCAGACCAAACTTTTCACCTTCCTGCTAAGAGGTTAGATAGATACCCAAACATGGAGCAACTAAACTGCCTCTGCTGAGATTTCAAGCTCACTGGTTCAAATCATGGAAATCTCTTTGCAATACAGTGCAATAATTCTCTCTCATATACTGCTTGCTGTGGATATGCCTTCTATACCTAATAAGAGGAGTAGCAGAAGCCAAGCCAAGAAACAGGAAGGGAGAATAAGCTAGTCTTGAACTTCAGCTGGACAGAACCGCTTCCACGCAGAGATCTCTTCCTTGTTTTAGACTTTTCTGATTCCTCCATAAAACCCATCTTCGTTCCCATCTTCTCTATGTTCTATCCGGTTAATGATTATCCTCCTCCATCTTGATCCTGGAGGGTAGTGATTGAACTCTAACACAATGGTATCGCTAGCCTGACAATAGCAGCGATTGTCACCTCTTTCACAAACCTCCAAATGACCAACAACTCCATACCACCTACCATATGGGAACTCTTTGTTCTTTCTCCACTGAATCTCAATATGATCACCAGGACTCAATTCACTTAAACAGTCTGAGATGTGAAGATCACGAGCAGAAGTACCGAGGAGCTCTTACTCTCTCCCATGGCACTTCCTCTATTGTTGGAACTCTTTTACCATGCGGTGGATACCTGGCATAGAACTTGTTTGTGCGAGAATTGTAACTAATCTCGGCATCATAACATGACAGTAAAAACCCTGCATTTCCATTCTCACGATTGTAAACCTGTGCTGGAAAAGAGAATCTGCCGCTCTCTAACACCTGATAGAAAGAAATTAGTGAACTCGCGGGCAAAATGCTCCTACGCTTTCTTCCATCTTCCATCTTGCGCTTAAGCCATGAAGGAGGCCACATGCAACCAAGCCATCCCACCCTCCCCTTCGAACTAACTCCTCCGGTTTGGTGTCCGATGTCAAGGTCCCTCCTTGACGCAACCTGCAGCTCCCACTTCCTCCATGCCGCTTCGCCTATGACTCAGTTCCACTTCTCCTTCATATGCCTCTTCCACAGATGATCACACGTGCACCTCTCCCTTAAATAGCTACAAACACCAGACATTTTGCAGAGCTCGGCCGGCGAAAGCTTTTCCAAATGCATTCTATGGTTAGCTCTGGTAGATCAAGCATCGTCATCTTCGCCAAAGCCGACTCAAACGCTTCGTGTCCGACTTTATCCTCCAAAGCGGCGTTTCCTAAAAGGCATTGCGGGTGGATACCTGAAGTCTAGGATTCCGGAGATGCTCCAGTTCTTGAACCACTTGAAAGTGTGGTAAATGGCTTCCTGCTGTGTCGTGCGAAGTTTTGGAGACGACGGGTTGATTGATGAGGGGATTATTTTTAAAATAGGCATATTATTAACTTTAATTAGTAAATTAAGCATCAAAATTTTTTTTTATGAAAATAGGCCTAATCGACGACTGGCGCTGACGCGGAGGCCACGTCGGCGCAAGTGATCTGTTTGACGGAAGACTAGCGCGGATTTTTTTTTTTTGCTTTCGGTAGGGGAGAGAGAGAGAGAGAGAGAGAGTTAGGAGAGAGAGAGAGGGTTTTATTGATTTTTTTAATTAATATAATTATTTAAAATATTTAAAATATATAATTAATATATATTTTTTATAAAATATTTATTAATTAAATATTTATATAGTTATTAATTAATTTATTTATATATATAATTAAATATATAATTTAAAAATATTTTTAATTATATATATAAATTTAGAAATTTATTTAATAATTTTTTATTAATTAATATTGATACATCCTCAGAAAATTAATCGATCAAACGAATCTGAGGCATTTTGAAATCTGATGTCCGATTTAAAGAAACTTTGATCAAGGCCGTCTCGATGAGGCGAACATAAACATCAGCATACGATCCGAGCTCGAATCGACTCGGATCATCGAACATGAAAATGGATCCCGATCCAAATGATCACCAAAGCGACATATTTATATCGGTCGGCTCGTCAAGACGAATCCAAGAATCCAAGATCACCCGACATCATTAAGGCACCCGGATCATCAAAATACACCGTCGATCGGGGGATCGCCCGCCGTCCGATGGGAGTGGTTGGAGTTTTCCACGAATTTACAAGGCGCCACTCCCAAAATCTATAAATAGAGCTTCATTCTCACCTTGGGGGGGGCCGGAATCGATTTGAAGACCGAGAGCTCGAGAACCACCGGTCGACCGCCACGATCTATCACCAGGTGCCACCAAGTAGTGCACGAAGATCGGGGGCTGCCGCAGGGATTCAGACTAGAAAGACCAGTTCGCTCCTTTCTCCAAGAAGATCAGAGGTTGCTCCCGAAGATCGTTCGCCGCTTTTGGGAAACTTCTCCCTTAGGTTGGAGTTGACCGATATTGCATCTTTCTACACTCGGAATATTATTTCCGCTCCTGCAAACACCTTCTTCTCCGAACTAACGAAGCGGACTGTATCTTTAAACTCATAGTAAAGTTCTCTGAGGCGGGCCCGTGGTTTCCATGGGTTTTCCACGTATAACCCGTGTTCATATCTTGTGTGTTGGATAATTTTTTGGGCTACGACGAAGATCATCTAGAATAAAATTCTCTAACCGCAGTTAGCGCCGTCTGTGGGAAAAAAGCAGTTCCCCATTGCTATATCTCAATATGGTTGGTAAGCGGGGTTTCGCTCCAGCGCTCTCATTCTGGGATCAGGGCCAGTCTCAACACTTCTCTACATAGGACTTACGTCCCGGTGAGGGGGTCGTGGCCCCTCTTTGGAAATCAGCGTTCAAGGATGGAGGATTCCCGAGCGAAATTCTTGACTCTGGAGAGGGCCGGCAAAAGCGTTACGCTGGAAGAGCCACGAGGTTCCCTCGGCATAATCAGTTTTCTTCACGAGAATGATTGCAGGAATCAGGGATCAACAAGTAGAGAACCCTTGGCACCACATCCGGATCTTTGAACCACGGATCGCGGTTCTACTCACCCCACGAATGGCTCGGCCGTATGGTGAAACTCCACGTCACTTACTCTGCGATGAACTCTGACGGGTGCGGGGAAGAGTTCGACAAACAATCGAATGATCCATTCTCCGCCTCTTCAAAACTTCGTCCCTTCGAGATCATCTCGATACCGATTAGGCGAGATTCAAGCTTCCGGCATGGACCCTTACGATGGCACAGCCGTCCGTGAGCATATCGATCACTTTGAGCGATCATGCACATTCGTGCAAATGACTCTGTCTTGTGTCGGTATTCCAGCGACTCTCAAGGGCGTACTTGGTTCTATTCATTGGGGTCCGTCAGATCATTTGGAGCTTGATTTTTGTAGAGCAGTTCTGGAACAAGAGAATCATCGAGGATTCATCACATCTCTCACAGCGATGGAGATGGAGTCCCTCAAGAATACTTCGAGGTTCTCCTCACGGCAGACAGTCGAGGAGTAGATCAGGAACTTTTGAGGTGTCTCATATTTCATCATCCATCTTTGGTCCACGAATAGAGCACAAATCTCCGTGTGAAGCTATCGGTGCTCATCGACAGCAGTTTGAACCAGCGACAAGCGGAAGAAGGTTCCCAAAGGTGATGTTCAAACATCTCGAGAAAAGAAGACAACCTCCCCAAAACCTCCTCGGCGACCTCGGATGACTCAGAGAGGAAATATCTGACTCTCAACCGTCATCTGAACATCCTGCTGTGAGAAGAGGATAGCGTCAATGCGACCTTTAAACACAGGAATTGGAAATCGAGAAGTGCCACTTTCACAGCATGAGGGCCACCAGCTGAAGGAGGAGATTGAAAGACTATCGTCGAGTATCTGGCCATTTTATACAAAACCAACCCTCGTCCGAAATCTTTGGGGGCAACCGACTCGGAAGGAGCATGGTGGAGAGAATAAAAATTGCGGGGAGGGGTGTTATCAGCCAAATATTCATTGCCACCCTTGAGAGCGAGAAGAAGTCTCGGGTTGACCATTCTATCACCTTTGATGATTTAGATCTAGAGGGCTTAGCATCCCACATCAAGATCCCCTTGTCATCGGTCGCGGTCGGTGATCCATGCTTCAATATTAAAGGATATTGATCGACAATGGGAGTTCGGTTGATGTTCTTTTTTACTCCACTTTCCTTAGCATGGGTATAGAAGAGAAGCTTCAACCAGCGGTCCCTTTGTATGGATTTGATAATCGGGTATTAGTGGAAGGGACAATCGTCTTCCGTAACTCTTGGAGAATTTCCCGACCGCAACCCACTTGATACAATTTATTGTAGTCAAGTGCGAGTCAGCGTCTGATATTTGGGAGACCTCTCATATTGGCCGGTCACATCGCCTCACCTCAGATGAAATTCCACACCGGTGGCATCGTGGTAAGTGGGAATCAGCGAATAACAAGCGTGCTATATCAAACAAGCCCGACCATTCGTCGGTAACCCTCAACATCGAGAACTTCGACTACGAGATGAGGATGCCTCGAAAGGGCTTCTCCGGTTGAAGATGTAATTTGTCTTCTATCTCGAAGTTGATCCATGCGAAGGTGAAGGTGGGATCGTTTTGTCTCGATCAATCGAGTACGATTTTTACTGCGTAAAATCAAGATATCTTTGCACGGCGCGCTCGATATTACGGGCATTGACGGGAAGTCATTACGCACTCCCTCAAAGTTGACTCAACCTACAAGCGGTGATCTGAGAAGAAAAGAACCGAGCGATTGCGGGTCATAGAACAAGAAATCACCAAACTTACGGAAGTCAAGTTCATTCGAAGTCTACCCCACGGTTGGCTAACGTAGTGTTAGTCAAGGCCGCAGTTCACGGAGAATGTGCATCACGACCTTAATCGTGCATGCCCAAAAGATAGCTTCCCCTTCCCATTGTCGACCAACTAGTTGATGCGACATCAGACATCATGGATCTGGATTACAATCATCAAATGGATGAACAAAAGCAGATGAGGAAGCAACATCCTTCCAAGCAGATAAGGGACTATCTTCGTCAGTCATGCCATTGGACTAAAAATCTTTGGAGCAACATATCAGCGCCTTATGAATAAGATCTTCAAGGATCTTATAGGGCACAATATGGAGGTGTATGTTGATGATATCTTTGGTGAAGAGCTTGGAAATATCATATTTACGATGCAGTGCTTTGACATTCTTGACACTACAAGATGCTCAACAAAAGTGCATTTTGGAGTTTCCTGGAAATTCCCTAGGCTTCATGGTCACTTTCGGATGATAGAGGCCAACCCAGAAGATAAAAGCACTCAAGGACATGTCACCTCAAGAACGATCAAGGAAGTCCAACGTTTATTTGGAAGGATTGCGACTTTATCACGATTCTTGGCTTCGGAGATAAGTATCTACCATTCTTCAAAATCTTAAGGGGTGCGAGGAAATGGATTCCGGTGACGGATGAATGTCGGCTTTTGAGCAACTTATTTAGCTTCCCCTCTATTATCAAAGCCTATCAAGGAGAGAAGGCGTACATCTATCTTCTTTGTTTCTTCTCATGTAAGCTCCGTCGTCTGCGAGGAGAATTCATTACAACGACCCATTTATTATGTCACAAAATCCTTTACGTCTGGGCGCTATCCACTAGCGAGATAAGAGGCGTTGGCCCTAGTGCATTACGCACGAAAATTGCGGCTACTTTACACCATCAGCGTCTACACTCATCTTCCATTAAGAACTATTACGCAAAAGCGATGTATCGGAAGGTTGATGAAGTGGTGGTGGTCGAGCTTGGAGAGTTTGACATCCATTTTCTTCCGTCACGATATAAAGTCACAAGTGCTCGACTTGTTGTAGAATGTACCATCCCATCACCACGAGCAGATCATTCATCACTCCATGACAAATCAATGGACATTATATGTTGATGGAGCTTGTACTTAGGTGCGGGAGGCGAGAATTTTGCTTATCTCCCAAGTAAAATAACTTTAGAGTGGCTTACTAAAGTTCCGGCCACCAATAATGTCGTTGATCAGGCCTCGGGACTTTCGCCATTGGGGTCCTTAGCCATCTACATAGACTCGACTTGTGGCCTCCTGAGTTGAAGGAGACTTGGTCATCATGACTTGCTGATGCAGTCTTTTGGCAAAGTCACTTCTTGCGAATCGACCCATCAGATAACTCATATTCTAAGGGAGGCGAACAGCGGATGCCCTCTCCAAGTTAGCCACAACAAACACGGAGATCTTTTCAGAGAAAATACATAGAGGACATCCACTTTCCCGGTATTCAAGGCCCTTGGGTGATACAATCTGGAGGACCCAAAAGAATCTTCATGGATTGACCGATCATGTCCTTTCTTCAAAGCGGGGCCTTGCCAGCGGACCACCGTCTTTATCTCAGGCGTGAGCACTTCACCATGTGTGGCTCTACAAGCGGTCCTTCTTAGGGCCCTACTTAAAGTGTCTACCACCTTGAGAGGCTATGCAATGCGAGAGGTTCATTCGAATTTGTGGTGAACATTTGGGAGGAAAAGCCCTCCTCAAAATCATGAGGCAAGGTTTTTTTGGCCTACAATGAAGAAGGCGCATTGGTTTGTAAAGAAGTGTAACAAGTGTCGATCTCATTCATCTGTCTACAAGAACTCACCACAATCAGGCTGGCCTTTGCTCAATGGGGATCGATATAATGGGACCCTTTCCCATTGCCAGCAGCGAAAATTCATAATCTTGGCGTTGATTACTTCAGAGTGGGTGGAAGGCGAACCGGCCAAAATCAAATGCCAAGCAATTTATGCGGAAAAATATTATTTGTCGTTTTGACATTCCGCAAAATCATCACCGATAATGGGGAGTTCACGGAAAGACATTCACATCTTTTCGCGGGCGCATATCAGTTAATCCACACGTTGTATCCCATCCAGGCAAATGGGAAGTCACCAATAGGACAATACTAAAAGGGCTAAAGACCGCGGCCCGAACCAGGGGGCAATGGGAAGAACTATCCAATGTTCTTTGGGCTTACCCTACATCAAGGACCCTATGGAGAAAGCGCAATCGTGTTTGTTTGAGGCATTATTCCGGTCGACATCGGGGTCGAGCCAGAACCCATAACTTTGATCGGGCAGCGGCGATAAGCCGATTCCATCGGATCTCTCGAGACGCGACATGTCGGCCTCAGAATGGCTTCCTATCGAAAGGATTGCTCGAGGTTTCAAAAGAAGGGTAAAGCCGACCAATATCTGTTGGGGACCTCGTCCTCGAAGTCACTCGGCGGAAAAGGCCCATGAGAACAAACTCTCACCGGTTTGGGAAGGCCGTATGTGGTGGTGTCTAAAATCAAGCGGGCGTTCAAGCTTAAGGATAGTATGGGAAGACTCTCCACGCACGGAATGCTACAAACCTCGAAGTACTACGGTGATGTATCGACTTTTTTTATTAGTGAATCGGAAAACATTATCATCGTGTATGTTTGTATTGCAATTGTTGTTATCGAATTAAACATTTATCGATACTGTTTATCATTACTTATTGTCCAACCTTGGCATCAAGGTGTTTGGATTTATGTTTCTATCTATGTTAAAGTTCTCATACTTATTGTGACTTTTCTTGCTTATGCTTGCATTTTAAAACACTCAAGAGATGCAACTATTGTTGTATCTCATTCGGTAAGATCGATCCCAGGATCGATCTTCTATCTGAGTTAACATCGTCGAGTAGCTTTGATAAACAACCTTGGATAAGTTGGCAATCCTCTATAGGCACTTTACAACTTTCTCCATAACAGTTAACATCAGTAGCGGCTCAGATCAACCTAGGATAGATCGAGAGGTTACGAGAGAACCTCATAAATATATTCCGCAAGTTTGTCATCAAGTAGCAGCTCGGTAATGATCTTAGAATAGATCGAATTATCCTAAAGGGATTCCGATGATCTCTTCTACGCGAATCTTTATCATCAGTACACTTTGACACAACTGAAATATTCACAACAATTTTATGGATTGTTAATATTTCTGAAACATACACAATCAACGAAATAATATACAACCGACCAACATAAAGGAACTACAACTACGGTCTTGATGGTCTCATCGGTAGATGATGAAGAACTATCACGAGTCATCGTGGTTTGGGAAGCTAAAGGGGAGAAAAGGGACTCAACACTGCCTCCTAGTGATACGCCAAGCGTCCCTCTTCAAGAAACCTCGATGAAGCCTTCATCAACACACCGCCGCCTCCAAAGCCTTCACCTCTACATCATACACGCTGGTCTCGCCTCCTCAACGTGATCCTCAGATGATACTCGGTCAAGCCGAAGTTCAAGTCCTCCACGGCTGGATCCGCTCCCGCTTCTACCCGAGATAAAGCCTCTTTCTCTCAAGGCGAGGCCAGAATCTGCTTTTGCCTCAAGACCAAAACCTTCTAAAAGATCTTCGATCCTCTCATGAGCAACCAACCTCTGCTCTAGCCTCCACTAATTCATCCCGAAGTCCGCTTCAACTTCCCCGACACAAAAGAAAGAGAAGTCGCTGAGTCGCCAACTCGTCCTCAGACTCATCAAGTTGATTCTCCAACACCTGACATCTCTTTACTTTCTTTCTCCACATACCGCTTCTTATATTCACCATGGAGAAACTTGACCTTCAATAACTCAATTCCATTCAAAGACAATGTTCATTTTGAAGTCAAGTTCTTGCTTCTTCAAGATCAAATAAGAAAAATTACGCACAAGGAAATGGGAAATAAAAGATGATGAACGCAAGAAGGATTGTTACCGCTTCTTGGCATACACGCTAGAAATGATTCAACACGCCCTCGTGAATGAAGATCCTTGGGACGACTACTCAAGGGTCTGATTCTTTTCGTATCCGATATCACCATCACCTCTTCGCCTTTTCCTCTTCTCTATTGGAGACGGTCCTTCATTGGAAGAAGCCGAGGACGCTGGGAGATCCGGAAACCTCTTTGTCGCTTTCAACGAATCGCATAAGACGGATGAATAGAAAGCCCGCCTCAAACAAAGATTCCTCCCGCACAAATCGCTGATATATCAATCTCAAATCAAGATCTTCAATATTCGGAATTTCGCCGCAGATATCTTCATCACCAACTCAGGGAATGGGTAAATCTCTCGCCTTTCCCCATTTCTCGAGAAGACCCCGCCATTCTTCACAAAAAAGAATCGCTTGCCCAACTCTTGGGAGGATCCTTCGTCGAGGTCAAGTAAGTGATACCACCATGTGCATCGCAGTAAACTTGCACATCCGCAGGTAATCAATGAGTCGCGACCGCGCCTCTCAAAAGAAAGACTATAAGTCCCATCACGATCGCCATTGCCGCTCGAAAACTGGAAATGCAAACCTCGTGATGTCGACAAAATGGCGATCATCTCGGGATGGGGAAACCGCAATCCCCCAAACTCATCTCGTAAGTGGTGAAATACTCCATGGAGATTGGGCTCTATCGACTTCTTCTGACACTTAAGAACCAAATCATTCTAAAATAATATTTTTCCCAAGCACGATCAATGTGTCTCCGTGATCGACAATTCCCACCTAATCTTCGCCCTCCCATTTTAGAAGGTTCTCGCCGCCCGCTACAAGGGTCTGACGTGTCTCTTTCAAAAGATTCTCACCCATCTACAAACACCGAACTGCAGATCGAGATAAAAATTATTCCAAGGAGAGTGCCCAAACTCCCACCGTGGGGAGGGCTATGCACTCTGGTGGAGATGAGGAGGAGAGTTGATCCAAGAAGAGTGCCCAAACTCCACCGTGGGAGGGCTATGCACTCGGCTTGGTGGAGATGAGGAGGTGAGGTTGATCCAAGAAGAGTGCCCAAACTCCCACTGGGAGGCTATGCACTCGGAGAGGTGGATCCAAAAGAGTGCCCAAACTCCCACCGTGGGAGGGCTATGCACTCTAAGAGGAGATGAGAAAAGTGTGCCTTTCCCTTACCTGGGGGTTTTATAGACCCATTCTAGGGGCAAAAGCGAAAAAAAAACCGCCAAAAACCGCCAAAAAAGCAGTCTGTGGGCCGCTCTCATTCGGCCAGCTCTTGCCATGCTTGGCTCAGATCGCGCCATATCAGCTCGCTCGCGCTGCTCGTCACGACGCTTCGCTGGGGGCCTGACAAATGATTGTCGAACCACGGTCCAGGTCGAACCGCTACCCACGCCGACTTCAGGTCAAAAGCTACCACGGCCCGACGGTCGTCGAACCTCGGCCATGGCGCTGAATCGGCCCACGTCGACCGGTCGAACTATCGCCGCTTCAACCTCGCGGTTGACGCAACTCACTGCCGAATTCCAGTTTCTCGCCGACCCGCTCATGCGCATCAGCTCAGTTGACCGCTACCGCTCACCCGACGTTCGCTTCCTTGCGTTCGCCGCTGCGAACCCGCCGAATTGATTCAGATCGCTTCGCGCTGACCCGGACCACGAAGCGCTCACGAAGCCCGGGTAAGTATGCTACAAGACGCTGCGAATCATGGCGCGCAGGCTTCGCGCCATGCGCCATGAACCCCTGCCGCACCGGATCGACGATCCAGAACCTCAAAATATCGACACACATACCTATATGCGATTGTACTCGCACTTCCAGTTATAATATTGTGCGTTATGAAGACTGTTTCTCAAAATGCGTAGCTTGATGGACTCTCAAATTTCATTGAAGAATTTGCTATTTTCAAGTATTTGACATATATTTTTGGATGACTGAGATAATGTCACCCAAAAATAGGGGGGCAACTGATACATCCTCAGAAAATTAATCTGATCAAGCACGAATCTCAAGGCATTTTCAGAAATGCTTCGATCTAATCACCGATTTCAAGAACTTACTCAAACCGACCGCCTCGATGAAGAACATAGAACATCAAGATACCGATCCAGCTCGAATCGAGATCAAGCTATCGGAGCATGAAAATGGATCCCCGATCCGCCAAATGGTCACCAAAATCGACATATTTATGATCGAGGCTCGTCGACGAATCCAACGAATCCAAGATCACCCAATTCCAACATCATTAAGGCAGGATCATTAAAATGCACCGTCGATCGGTGGGATCGCGATGCCGCCCTGGATGGAGTGGTTGGAGTTTTCCACGAATTTACAAGGCTCCACTCCCAAAATCTATAAATAGAGCTTCATTCTCACCTTGGGAGACCGACCGATTTGAAGACCGAGAGCTCGAGAACCACCAAATGACGCCGACGCATCTATCACCACCAAGCTACCACCAAGAAGGCTCAAGATCGAGCTCGCCTAGAGATCGCCTGCGACTAGAAAAAAGCCGCCGCCTCTTTCTCCCGATCAAGAAGAGGTTGCCCCGTAAGATCGCTCGCTGGGAAACTTCTCCTTGGGTTGAGTTGACCGATATTGTATTTTTCTACACTCGAATATTATTATTTCCGCCTCAGAACACCTTTCTCCCAACTAACGAAAGCAAGGACCAGATCTTTTAAACACATAAAAAGTTCTAGACGCAAGTGCCCCGTTTTTTCCCCTTAACGGTTTTCCAATGATAACCCCTCGTGCTCATATCCCCTTGCCGGATAATTTTTTGGGCTACTTAAGATCTCAAGATCTACCTAATAAAATTCTCTAGCACGCAACAAATATAATTATTTAAATATATAATTTTTATTAATTTTTGTTAATATATAATTTAAAAATATTTAAAATATATAAATAAATAATTTTTAATAAATAAATAAAGAAAGAAATAAATTATATAAATATTTTATAAATTATATAAATAAAGTAGTTATATATAAAATATTTAGTTAATATATTTATTTATATAATTTTTTTATATATAATAAATAAATAAATATATAAATAACTAAATATTTTATAAATATATAAATAACTAAATATTTATATAATTTAAAAATTATTTATTTATTTATTTAACTAATTATATATTTTTAAATAAATAAATATTTTAAATAAATAAATAACTAATTAAATAAATAAATATATATATAAATAACTACTTATTTATTTTAAATATTTTTAAATTATTTATATAACTTAAAAATATTTATATAATTTAAATATATAAATAACTATATATATATATATATATATATATATATATATATATATATATATATATATATAATTATTTTATTTATATAATTTATAAAAATATTTATATAATTTATTTCTTTCTTTATTTATTTGTTAAAAATTATTTATTTATATATTTTAAATTTTTTTTAATTATATATTAAAAAAAATTAATAAAAATTATATATTTAAATAATTATATTAATTAAAAAAATTATTAAATAAATTTCTAAATTTATATATATATAATTAAAATATTTTTAAATTATATATTTATTTATATATAATAAATAAATTAATAACTAAATATATAAATATTTAATTATTAAATATTTTAAAAAAAATATTTTAAATTATATATTTTAAATATTTTAAATAATTATATTAATTAAAAAATTAATAAAACCTCTCTCTCTCCTACCAAAAAAAAAAAAAAAATAAAACCGCCACACCTCTCTCTCTCTCTCTCTCTCTCTCTCCCCTCAAAAAAAAAAAAAAAAAAATCTCCGCTAGACGTGGCCTCCAGCACTAATCGTCCGTTGACACGACATGTTATTTTCATAAAAAATTTTTTTTGATGCCTAAACTGTTAATTAAGATTATTAATATGTCTATTTTAAAAATAATCCCATTGATGAGTGTCGTCGCCGACATTCAGCGACTGACGATGGCGCCTTTTGGCCGACCATTTGTGGCCGTCCATCTGATACCATCCAGGGAAGTTGCGGGTTTGTTGCGAGGCACCAAGGAACGAGAGCGGAGTTGCGGTAGAGATAAAAAAAGTTTCGCCCCACTGTCTTCTGCCCTTTCAGCTTGCAGCAGGAATAAAGCAGTGAGCGATAAGAAAGGGGTGATTTGGCAGCCCATGATTGGTCGAATTGGAGATAGAGGTATGAGAGTGGATGGATGCCATTTTCAAGGCGTTGACTTCATGTGATTAAAAGATAATTATGTGAATTTATCTCGTAATGCGTACTAATTTTAATGAAATTTTAAGTACGATAATTTTAGTTAAATTGGATATCCATTCTAGGTAATTTCGCATTCTGGACACAATGGTGCAGTCCATTTTACAATCGGAGGCCATTTGAGCAACTTCGGCGTCGAATTGGGTCACTTTTAGTTCGGAAATGCGCATTATCGCTTCTGACCGCTCGATGATCACGAAGACTTGTCCGAATTAAGTGCGATTAGTCTTATTCGATATATTTCGATATTTCGAAGCTAACGATGTGATCAGTTTCACGAACGGAGGTCATTCGGACATCGTCGCAGCTTTCCGACTCTGATATGCGTATCGATACATTAATAGCTCGAGCGCTTAATCGATTGATCGTTAGATTTTTATAATATTTATATTTCGATCAATTTTGACATTCTGAACACAACGACGAAGTCCGTTTGTCAATCGGAGGTCGTTTCGACCATTTTCGTTGACGTCCAGTGCGTTTTGAGCCCCAATTTGCGCACTGTTGCTTCTGAAGTCCATCGAATTTAAGTTTTGGGCTTGTCTTGACTTATGACACATATATGGAGGTCAACAATAATAGGAAGCTTAGTGAGCATTCCAATATATCATATAGTTGGGCTTTATATATATTTAAAATTTGAAGAGAATTATTTCATTTGAGTTAAAATTTTATTATATTATTAGAGCTTATAATCCATCAACATAAGGTTGTGGAAAAGCCTAAAATGTGAGGATTTATACCTGTAGCCTGAAGGAAATAGCTATCTTGGATCCTAAATATAGGGAGCTTTGGCAAGAGCTAAAGCGTGACCTAAATCTAACTGAAGATGGGTATTAGGTTTATCTCTACAAGAGAGGATAAACCATCCGACTGTTGAACTTATAACTGCATAGAGTGGTAGCCAGCTAACTCCTACGCTTTAAATTCATGTGGTTCGATCATATAAAATTGCAAGATAGTTGGATTTTCATAATTTAGAAAGAGACTAAAGTCCTTAAACTCATTTCCTAAGATACTAGAGCATGAGTGGTATGAGTAATGACTTAATCTACAAATGTAAAATCTTTTCAAATTTTTTTCAATTTTGGACACTTCATTTGGATAAAGGCTTTGGGATTTTTATTCCTAAATACATGATGAAGATAGGTTATTGGCTAAATCAGTAAGAAATGGGTTTTTTCCATCACAAGGGATGCCCTCACAGGTCAAGCATTTCCCCACACAATGATGAAATCTCTATTTTTAAGAGATGAAATAATATGCATGCATGATGTGCAATATTCAACCATACAGCTAAGAGGTTACTAACTCTTTTAATTATCTTGATTTACATTCTAGGCTTTATGGTGAGGTTATGAGTTGTTTACATTTTAATTATGAGTGATTAGTTAGGGTAGAAAATTTATTTTATCCTAAGTGTCTAATCGCATTCAGGCCACACATTAAGGCATCAAACATATAAGAAACTAAGAAAAGTATGTTATTTATAATGTGCAATTTTAAATATAACATTAATTAATTTTATAAAACTAACACAAAAGAATAAAATGCCGGTGCGGTCAAGTGTCGTCATACAACTCGAAAAGAAAAGATGAGTAGCCGAGCTCTACCATTATACAACCTGAAATTACAAAAGAATAATTATAATTATAATGAATGAATGTTATGGGAGGTCTTTATTCTTCATGTTTTCATCATCATATCACCATTTGGTTTGATTCACTCCACTTTAAAGGTATCACATGGCCTCCTAGGACAAAGTCTTCTAGCCAATGCTCATCTTTATCCCCATAACACTAATCATAATTCCTAATGCAAAATTGCATTAAAATTAGAAAATGTAAATCTAACTATATCTGCAAAACAGAAGTTAGCTAAACAAACATACATCCCCAAGCAATTATATTTATAATTTAGACTTAGCACCTTACATATATGTAACCAAGCCCACTTGTCCTAACTTAGATTTTGCTTAGGAGATTTAAGCAACCTACAAAGAGAGCATTTATATTTATTTTAAGCACCCCTTAAGCACAATCCCCTGCACAAAATATGATTATACTAATATCGGCTTAACATCTAGTATATGAAACATACACCCTAACACTAGTCTAAAATAATACATCATCAAATAAAATATACATCATACCATGCACCATCCTAACATAAAGCTAGATGTGGTGAATTATCTCTAATGTGTGTGTTAAGGCTTGTGTGGTATGTCTTAACTAAGCATTAATGTTATGATTTTCTAAGTGGGAAAGACTTTCATTTAATATAAAGGGTGATTTCACTTGAAGTTATTTAATTTATTCGAGAATTTTAATTTATGTTTTCTTTCATTTCATAGGATCATCCTCTTCCATCCCTACCTTAAGTCCCTTTCTAAAGCATGTTAATTTGGTTTAGTTCTCTTTAGTGAATAATTTATTAAATGATAATTAATCTTAAGTTTAGGTTCATTTTAAGTAATTTTATTTGACATGTAAGGCATCTTAAGATTAATCCAATTGAATCACTAACACATGACACATATCATATCATTCCTTTCCATCACAAATATCATTCATATGATTTAATCCTAAATGTATCTATACATATAACACACTTAAATGATGAATGTATGTGTATGTGGAATTTATATTATTTTATGTGATTGAATTATTTAATCACATTAGCTTAAAGCTCTATCTAAATTCTTATACAAAAATACATAGGGATGAGATTAAAAGTACATATCATTATTAACTAGGGAAGTGAGGTAATCAAGTGACCTCCTTGGGGCTAGCTAAAGCCTAGTATTCCCTAGATGTCCAAACTATATACCCATTACATTCATACTTATGTAATTATATATATATATATGATATAAGAAAGCAAGCTCCAAGTTACATGATTAATTAATCCAATGGCTAAATAATTATGGATGCATGTATTTTTAAATAGAAAAGGGGATTATCATCCTCTAATCAAATACACACATATATGTATAAAAGACATAAACAAGTACGTGTCTTTGTTAACTAGGGAAGTGAGGTAATCAAATGACCTCCTTGGGGATACTTAAAGCCTCATGTTCCCTAGATGTCCAAACTATATACCCATTTTTCTTGAATACATACACATGTATTTATAATTAAGAAGATGAAAATCATGCAAAGATTATATTTCTTTAATGGAATTATTTAGGTATATGAATTAAAGCTCTATTTAAATTCTAATGTTAGAATACATAGGAATGAAATCAAATGAGTATGTGCTGATGTTTAAACCAGAGAAGTGAGGTAATCAAATGACCTCCTTGGGGCTACTTAAAGTCACGTATTCCTGGGATGTCCAGACTATATGCCCATTACATTCATACTTATGTAAATCAACAAGTGAATAAAGGAAAGATACTTAACTTCATACACTTAAGGTATAATCACATACATCTCCTATATATTTATAATTGACATCATAACATATATTCTACTCATTTATAAGCTTTTAAAAAATACATTTGGATTTAGTAGTGATAATAGCCACACATATATTAAATTAAATCAACACATACAATATTACACAAAGAAAAACTATTTGATTTAATTAAACTTTGAAAAGGGATGGATGCATGGAATCAAATAACATACAATATGTAGCATGATTGGAAAGGAATAATCAAATACAAGCATGTGATTCATTCAATCCAATTAATTCATAAGGACAAACATATCAAATAAAATTATTTAAAATAAGCCAAAGTTTCTTTAATGTTATTATCAATTTCATGTTCAATTTGACTTAAGGAATGTGTGAAGGAGTTTGCTAATCCTAACTCATCCCCATGTTTGTAAGTTAATTTAATTTAAGGCGATATGATTAAGTTAATTTTATGGATTAATTAAGTTATAATATACATTAAGTTCATTAATTAACCCTTTCCTATGTTACCTTAATATAATTATCCAAATAATTATGAGCTTAGCATGATATGTAAATGAATTGAAAAGTAGATTATCTATGGCCTTAGGAAATGAAAGGGCCTAATGCAATTAGCTCATAATCATTGGTTAATTAGATTAAGGAACTTAATTAAGTGTTCTTATGGTTTTCCTACACAAGTGGATTAACCATAATTTTCTTAAATGTCTTTAGGTTAGATGTGAATGTATTTTAACTTAGTTAATGAAATCATTAATTAATTAATTAATTTCTCTTACTTAATTTTCCAAATTGATTAATTATCCTTCAAATAAAATAAACTTAAGGAAAAGGTTGGGAAAGAGGTCCCAATCCTATTTCATGAGTTCCCTCATTTGATTAAGCAAGATCTGATGTCATTTGAACTTTAATTTAATTAATTAAGTAATTAATTAATATTTCTTGAAAAGTGAGAAGAACTTATGAAAGATGTCCCAACCCAATTCCATAAGCCTCCTCACTATTAGACAGTGGTTAAGAAGTCTAATTAATTAATTAATTATATTTTTTACATGCTTAATTAACACTTAAGTTAAGAAGATAATTAGGGCTTAATAAACTAATTTCTCTAATTAATTAATCAATAAATCTCAAGAAAATTAGGAGAGGTCATCCCTTAAACAATCTCAAAAGTTTGAGGTTATTAAAGTAATTAACATAATTAATTTCTTTAATTAAACCCTAATTAGCTCTCATTACTATTCAAAATTAATTAAAGATATTTTTAATAGATTCCTCTCTGAAATACCTTTAAAATGAGCATTTATATGTAATTTTTAAATTTTTCTATGATTTTTTGTGATTTTATGAAGTTTCAGCCTTTAATTATAATTAATTAGCCTTAATTAATCCTAATCTCGCCAACACCACATGGCGTGCTTTCCACGTGTCACTGTGGGATTGGATATTGAAGTTGTCGCCATCAATGCCAGTCGGTGGCACGCTTTCATGCCGTCCGGATTTAAGATCGGGATGACCATGATTAATCTTGTAGTTAATAAAGGATTAAAATGAGATGATCTAACAGATCTAACCAACCATCGTCGATCATGCGAATGGACGGTGTGTGATTTATCTCCTTGCTGGCGATGATAGACGGAAGTCATCCGCCATTGCCCGCACAATCCGAGCTCACTCGAGCTCGGATCCACTTCAAATGGATCCCACACCTTCACAATAATGATCAGAGGGGATCCAATGGTCAAGTTCACATGACATTCAAATTCTCTTTGAAAAGCTCCAAAAAAATTAAAACGAGCTCAATTTCAATGACATTACCTCACCAGAGCTAAGACCGACGGCTCGCACGCTTGAGGAAGCTTCATCTGGTTGAGACAAAGCCCTGTTGAGCGTAAATTGAGTTGGTTCCAAGTGGTTCACGTAGAAGACCAAGATCCATCCTTTGGAGGCTCAGCCTTGATCGAAGTGGCACCTTCGGTGGGCTTGGAGCTCGAGGGAAGATTCGTTTGGCTTGAGGTGCGGGGATGGTGTGTGCAAGAGAAATTTGATTTTGATTGAGAAATGAGGGAGTTTGGATCAAAGGAGGCTTGCCTATTTTGATGCACTCAAAGGAGAAATTCGGCAAGGGGAAGCCTTGGGAATGCTTGGGAGCTCACTAAGGAACTTGGAATTGCCTTAGGAAGCTCTCGCAAATTGAATGCATGAGTTTTTCGTGTGAATTGAGGGGGTATATCCCTTAATTTACTGTGATGGATGGATAAGATTATCTCCCATTTTTGGTGCCCGCCACCAAAGCGCTGGAATTGTCTCCATCACCTCCACGTGGCATGACTTCAGTGGAGGAAGGCTTGGGAGGTGGCTCAAGGTAGAAGTGGGGTGGTTTGTATCAAATGGGTTCTCAGCTTATGAGGGAGGTGAGTTAACTCACCTCCCTTTGTCCATGGGTTAGCTTAGGGGTGCTAGGTGGCTAGTGGACCCAAAATGGGGTGTGTGATGGTTGACAAGGGTGATAGGAGAGTGGACTTTGGGGAAGAATCCTATGTGAGGTGGCATATCCAAGAGAAATCACTTTGGTTTTGACTCAGGGTTTAGATTGATTTTGGGATCTTGGGTTTGGGTCAGGTTAGATCAGCACCCAAGGTGTCATGGGCTGGTATCAAGGGATTTGGCTCAATTTGGGTCATATGGGTAATTTTGGGTCATGTGGGGTTAGGTTAACCAATTGGTCAAATTGGGTTAAAATAAGGCATGGGTCAGGCTCAAATGATGATTTGAAGAGTTTTGGTTCAAGTTGTTTCAATCAATTTAGCCTAGATTTAATTTTGGCTCATTTGGAATCAAATGGGTCAAATGACCAATTTGACCAAATTGGTCAAATTGGCTTGGGTTAGGTGTTGGTTCAAGTTTAATTGATTAATTGAAGATGATTGTAGGCTTTAGTTTGAATCAATTTGGATTTAATTTGGATTTTGGTCAATTTGACCTTGTAGGTCAATTTGGGCTAAGTTGGTTAGTTGGGTTCAATTGGCCAAATTGGGCTCAATTATGACTTTGGTCAAGTTTAATGATCAATTTGGAATGAACATGAGCCATTGGTTGCAATCAATTTAATTTGGATCATGATTTGACCTATTTTGGCCTTTTAGGTCAATTTGGGTCAACTTGGGTCAAAAAGATCAATTGGATTATTGGTTTGGCTCAATTGATAGTCAAGTCATATTCAGTTATTGATCATGGGTTGGTGTGAATCAATGGTTTCAATTAATTTGGTGTAGGATAAGTTTTGGCTAGTTTGGGTTTCACATGTTTGGGTTTCACATGGGTTAAGGGTTGACTTGGTCAAATGACTTAGTTGATTTGGTTTGACCCAATTTAAGGCATTTGATCATCCTAATGTGATCAATGATTATGGTATGAGGTTTGGATGAGCTTGGTTCAATCTAATTTGGGTTGGAATAGAACTTGGTTCAAATGGGTTCTTTAGGCCACTTTGGGTCAAGTGAACCTAAATGGGTCAATTGGCTTGATTTTGATTTGATTAAGGTTTAGTTTAATTCATATATGGGCTTAGGATTGAAATATAAATTCAACTGCAATCAATTTGAGTTTCAATAGGTTTTGGTTCATTTGGAACTTTCAAGTCAAAAGGGCAAAGTTGGGTTTGACTTGGGTTGTTTTTAATTTGGCTTGGTGATTGTAGATTTCATTTATACTTCAATAGATGATTGAAAGAATGATTAATTCAAAAAAATCCATTGATTTTGGCTTGATTTATATGAGTTTTGGTTAAGTCCAAAGAATTGACTTAAAGGGTTCAAATTGGGTTTTTATTTGATTTTGGATTTAGTTTTGGCTATTTGAATGTATACATCATTTATATTTGGAAAGATAATTGATGGAATAATTGATTTATAAGAAAATCAATTGGGTTTGAAGTGATTTGAGGGCAAATTTGGCTAAGCTCATGAAGGTAAGTCCAAAGGGCTTAAAAGAGAATTTGATTTAGTTTGATTTAATTTTGATCATTGGAATGCAGATTTAATTTACATTTAGGAAGATAGTTGATGGAATAATTGATTTATAAGAAAATAAATTGATTTTGGGTTGATTTGGGTTAAGATTTGGCTAAGCTCATGGAGGTAGGTCCCTATGGCTTGGGAAGGGTCTTTACTTGACTTGATTTAGTTTGATTTAGTTTTGATCATTTAAATGTAGATTTGATTTATATTTAAGAAGATAATTGATGGAATAATTGATTTATAAGAAAATTAATTTAGTTTGATTTGATTTGAATTAAATTTGGCTGCTTATGCAAGTGGATCACATGGCTTTAAGAGGATTTGGAGTTTGGAGTTTGATTTGATCTTGAGTTTTAATCATTTGGAGTTGAATTTGGATTTGAATTTGATAAAATTGAGGGATTGAATTGATCTTGGAGAAAATTAATTTGAATTGAATTGGATTTGGTTGGAACTAAGTTTATGGAATTCAATCATAAGGCTTAGGAAGGATTTTGAGTTTGGGTTTGATTGTAGATTTTAGAAATTTGAATTTGGGTTTGCTTTGAGAGGGTGAACATGGATTGGGTTTAGGCCATAGGGTAGGTAAGTCCCCCCTAAGTCCCTAAGGCATAGCCTACTCCCATGACTAACCATTCTAAGTCTCTAGGCTTAAGTTAAGTGTTCACGTAATTACAAGAAGTGTCTTAAGACTAAGGAACTCTTAGTGTCTACAAGAGTCCTAGATTTATGATGAGGAGATTGAGAACTCACTCCAAAAGTGAGGTCAATACTTGGATAAAATGGTTTATCCCTACCTAAGACATGGCTAATTGATTCAATTTATTTACATATCATCAATATGTTTTTTCATTTAATTACTTTTAGTTATATCTAGAAGGTCATGAAACTTATTTATTTGGCATAAGAGCTCATGTTCCTATTTTACTCTATTATGTTTGGTCTTTCTTTTATTTTTCTAGTCCTAGGATGTCACACTATTCATCTTACCTAAAGTGAGTGTTGTTTGTTTAAATAGCTAGTTTTGTTTTTGAAAGATCCAACATGATCATAGCTTCGTCATGTTGTATTTATGATTGGTGGTTGAATTTTAAAAATACTTATGTTATTCTTGCTTGGCATTCAATTTTCATAGCCATATCACTAAACCTTACACATTTAATAAAGGTAATTTTATGCATAGGCCAATATATTTTCCATTTCTATTATTATAGGGAATTGCACTTGGTTTTACTTTCTACTATGGCTATTACATTTGATGATGTTGTTGGGGGCTTGACATAATCACCTTTATAAGTAGCTAATGTTGATATTATTTTGCTTATGCTTATCATATGAATCAAACATGCAAAATTTTTATCAAAGCATTTTTGATTTTAATCTTATTTTTCAAAATAACAATTATGGTTATGATTTTAATCTACTTATTTGAATTTCTAACCGCAAGCAACAACTTCTTCTTAGCACTTGGATAGCATCAATTTTGAAGAGCACCTTGAAGAACAATCAATCCAACAACCCCTTAAACTTTGGTCATGATTGAATATTTATCTTTATCCTCTCTAATCTCTAGAAAGCAAGTTAGAAGGCATCTTCTTTTTTACTTGTATATTTAATAACATATGTTGCATTGTATTTTCTAGATATTTTGTCTTTTTATGCGATTTTTTTGTAGACCTCTTCTCTTGTTGATTCGGGACTTTTACCTTTGTTTTATTTAACTCTTTCATAATTTGGGCAGTCTTTTTTTGTAACTACTATGTTTTAGTAGTCATCTCTAACACTTACCTTTTATTAATTAATGATATTCATCTTTTTTTCTTTGAGAAAATAAAAAAAAACACTAAAAGTAATTTCCTTAAACTCATCTAACAATTCGCCAACATAAACCTCCTCAATGTCTATAGATTGAATTTTTTTTACAAATCATTTGGTATCATTTTTTTGAGTATTGGGCTCTTCCTCTATGGGATTAGGCTAAAATATGTAACCAATGGATTTGAGGGCAAAAATTCCTCTAATTCGTGAGAAACTTTGGGTATGAATCCTATGTGTAATGAAAAAGAGGCTTTAAAAATTTAAGTAAAAGTATAATTAGGTTGTTTAAGTTGTTCTTCCTTTAAAATTATTTTTTACAAACTCTTAAGAACATTACCAAGATAGGGGCCATAAGGATAAAAATATGTTCTTTACTTAAAATTTACTTTTTGCCAAAAGCCTTTGTGTGAGAACCAATCCAAATGATAGCCATGAAGCTTTAAGAAATATCAACTTCAACAAGAACTCTAATAATCAAGAAACTTAATATAGATTTAGAGTGTGAATCCAAACATAAAGATTTATCATTCAAAGATCCCAAAGAAAAAGTACAAATTTGTCAAATATATGTGCTCTTAAATGATAAAAAAGTAATCTAAATGAGGATAATAAAAAAATCATTTAAGCATTGAAATTTTAGAATCTATGTTGATAATCACATTAAAAGGGTACAAATCATCATAGATAATAGATAAGTTTAGATTAAGAGATTCGTAATATATATATATATATATATATATATATATATATATATATATATATATATATATATATATATATATATATATATATATATATATATATATATATGTGTGTGTGTGTGTGTGTGTGTGTGTGTGTGTGTGTGTGTTAGCTACATAAGAGGTACATAAATAGTAGAAATTTTGGTTATAAGTTAACGGTCCAGATGATGTGATGCTTAGTGGGATGATAGGTGAGTTTGTTGGCTCATTAAAAATTCTTCAAGCTAGCTCATATATATATGCAACAATACAACAAAATATTGGACTTGAATATGCTGGCTCATTAAAAATTCTTCAAGCTTTAGCATATGGAACCAAACTACTTTTGAAGGAGAATCTTCTCTCATCTTGAAATAATATTTGTTTAATTAGGGTCATACCTTTGATAGGTCTTATATCAATTCTGCTAGGTTATTTAGTAATTCCTTTTAGATATAATCTTGTTTTAGCTAATCTCGGTATATGTGTTTTTTATGGATTATTTTTTCAAGTGTTTTTCTCATTGGTCTTCTTATATCAGAATATGGATCAAATAATAAATATTCCTTTTCAGAAGGTCTACGAGCTGCAGCTCAATCGATTAGTTATGAGATATCATTAACTCTATGTGTGTTATCAATATCTCTACGTGTTATTCGTTGGAACAAGAACTTTTCTTTTATCTTTTCAAGCAAAGATAAAAGAAATTGATTTAAATATAATAAAATAGAAATCTAATTCAATAATTAAATATGATGATGAAAGAAAAGAAGAGAAAAAGAATTTTTTTCTTTATTTCATTTAGAAACTTTAGACTTTCTAAAGTAAGTGAAGATAAAGAGATTGAATGCCTTACAAAATCTCAATTTTAAAATAATAAAAATCTCATTTAGGTACAACAAGAAATTTGAAGTAAACATAAGTTTAAGTTGTATGAGTGAAGATTGAGATTATTTTCCTCATATCTTGAAGCCGATATAAAAGATCAACTATATTTATTACGATACTAGGATCAATAAAAGAAATTTGAAGTAATCATAAGTTTAAGTTGTTTGCCCCAAGATTGAGATTATTTTCTTAGTCATCATATCTTGAAGCCGATATAAAAGATCAACTATATTTATTACGATACTGGGATCAATAAAAAAAAGTGGGTGGTTAGAAACACTAAAGTATACAAAGGATAAGTAATGGAAATAATGTAAGGTATCAAACAAAGTTATTTTTGCATAAAGCTTCACATAAAATGAATCATAATAAGGGCTTGGAGTTGGTAGAAATGATCAGCAGTATTCCCCACAATTTTGATCTAGAGACTAGAGTATGCTACTATTCACTGATTAAATAAATGACTATCAAGAAAGAATTAATCTTTCATTTTCTTTCCTTTTTTTGATTTTGAGAAAGAAGAACATGAACAAGATAAATAGAATGAATATGATAATATAATAAAAAAATGGGAATAATAAAAAATCTTTCTTTCTTGATACATATGCATATGAAAATTCTTACCATAATTCATTAACTAATGTCTAAATCATTCTATTTATGAATATAATCAGTATTTGATTGAAGGCTTAAGTTATTGTTGAACAAAATAATTTTTTTGATTATATTCATTAGAATATTAGTAATATTAATGATCAGATTTATTCGGAAGTGCATTTTCTTATTCTCAAATAGAATTTTATTGATCCAATTGATGGCATATAAAGTATTTGAATCAAATATGAAAAATCATAGGCCGCTTGAATAGGAAAACAATATATATATATATATATATATATATATATATATATATATATATATATATATATATATATATATATATATATATATATATATATATATATATATATATATATAATTTAAACAATATGTGCTCACAATTTGCCATGAGGCGAATAAAAGAATTTAGAAAGGCTCCAAAAGAAAATTAAATGACATGATATAGACACATTATGACATCTTTCAAATAGTTCGAAAGACATGTTTTTGTTTTGAGTTGGACAACAAAATTCAGTTGCAAATGACTCTTAAATAGAGATGATAATTTGATTATATATTTAAGATTAGGAAAAACGCTATATTATTGTTGTGCTAGAAAGGTTGTGGTAGAGTGAAAGTTTACGTCTTAGCCTTGTTATGAAATCCAACACATACAAAGAGATTTAAAGAGTGAACAAGAGAACTCCAGAAATTTTTATGTGGAAAATCTCGAAAAGAAAGAAAAAATCTCAGCAATAAAATCTTCTACTATGTTTGAGTACAAAATCTTCCGATAACGATTATAGAATTGTATATGAGAAGAGAGAATACAATATGTCTGCCGGTGGTACATAGTAGTAAATGATGGTGAAACGGCGAGCAACGATTGAGGGACGTCATGATGGAGATCGGCAGATTGGCGATGGCGAGGATCGGTGGCGGCGTGAGGTGGTTGGCGAGACCGGTGGTGCACGATTGTGCTTGGAGGATCTTCAAGCTTTAGAGCTCTCTCCTCTCTCTTGGGCTCATATGAGGGATTTTGAAGAGTGGCGTCTACGAATACATCGAACCTCCACTTCATGAATGATTCTTTTGATCATTTTGATCATTTGATGTATTTTAAGTATTTGAATGCTCAAATGAAGTGAATTAAGATCTTGGGGTTGGATTGCGTCACAATTTGACTTTAAACACTTCATATTTGAGAGCTATTTAGGATTTAACCGATATCCCAAAGTTTTGATATTTTAAGAGCTTGATCTCGATCAGTGCCAACTTCGGATCAGATTGCTTTTAGCATCAAGATTCGTGCTTCGACTAGTAGTATTTTAAGTGACATCAATTATATTGTACCAAATTTTCTTGTCAAATTTATCAAATCATGTATACTATATTCATCTTTGTGATTGAGTAGCTCAACAACTAATAATAAGTTCGTCCAATATGCAAACATTCACGCATTTGAGATTTCTTAAAATAAAAAAAAATAATAATGTCACGTACTTAAACATATTTTATTTCAAATCAGAACATAAACAAACAAAAAAAAGCAAATAAAAGTAAAATTGATCACAAACAACCTGTTAGTCTCTTATGATCATCGTATTCTTCATCATCTTCCCCTTATCTATCCAATGAAAAACTTAACATTTATGTGACTTCTCTCATGTATATTTGGAAACTACTACTAGAGGCAATCCTAGTGTTGAAGAGAGAATGAGAGAGAGCAGAGGTCCTCGCCATTAAACCTCTCCTTGCTTGCTTGCTTCTTCATCAAGGCTTCTATTAATAACCATTCGGTTCTCCTGAGTCCTCTCTCACCTCATCCGCACTCCCAAAATTCCAAAATCTCAAATTTCTTCTTCTCTTGCAGCTTGTGACTTTGCGCTAGTTCTCCTTTCATCGGAGGCCGGTGAGTTGTCGTCCTTCGATTCCATCGATCTGATGGTGTTTTTTCGATCTTTTTAATGCGGTTTTACTATTTCTTCTAGTCATATTGTGATTTTACATTTCTTTTTTTTTAATAAGGGACGTTTTCAAGAGAGGCACCGTGATAAACCGAAGGGTTATCAAGAGAGGCACAGTGACGAAGAAACCTGAAAGCAAGGAAAGATTTAATGCGCGGTGAGGACTTCTGCTCTCTCTCTCTCTCTCTCTCTCATCAACATTAGCATAGCCTCTAGTGATAGTTTCCAAATTTACTTCAGAGAAGTCATATATGCCATTTGAGGTTCGGAGGAACTTGACGGATGAGCTTTCATTGAGAGAGAAGCACTTTAAATATATATATATATATATATATATATATATATATATATATATATATATATATATATTTGAAATAGATAATTTGAAGAAGATTTACCTAAATTTTAAATTTTTATATATTTTTATATTAACAACTTCATAACATAAACATATAAAGCACTAATATATAACAGCAGATTATATAAATGGAATTAAACTTATTTTCTACTAGAGAAAATATACATTAAAAAGAAAAAGTAACCTCACATTGAACGAAGAATTTTTTTTTCCAATGAATTTCTCATGATTTGTATTATTATATAACCAAAAGAGATATGACAAACAAGGAAGTCATCTATTTATATCATTTTTCCTCTTAATATGTTGTAGTATAGTAATAATATAGTAATAAATAATTATATTAAGATAACATGCCAAGAATAATTAATAGAATTATGAAAACTTTGATAATATGATAGGAGTAATTGGAATTAAAAGTAATCTAAAATATAAATTAAAAAAATTTCTTTTTTACGCGTCGCTACATCTCGCACATCGATATATATAACACAATATATATATATATATATATATATATATATATATATATATATATATATATATATATATATATATATAAAATTATTATTTATAAATCAAGTATTTGTTTAGGGTAGTGCAGAAATCAAAAATTTTAAAAAAAGTCATAGTTTAGGAGATATTCAAAGAATTAAAAATTTCTTGATATAACAAAAAGCACTCTTGTGCGTTTACAAAAAAGATAGAGATATAAATACATATTTTATATTTTTTTAAAAAATATTAAATGTATTGGACAATATGTAATATGTTTAAATGAATAATATTTAAATTATTTTTTTAAAATTATAAAGTCTTAACTCAATTTCCGTTGAAATAAAAACTAAAATCACAAAAATGGACTATATAGACATAAATAGCCATATACAAAACAATTTAAAAGGGAAAAAATGAAGACATTTAAATAAGTCATGCTATAAAGAGGAGCCCTTAATCAAAATGCGTCAATAGGAGTCCGACAAAGAAAATCGAAGCACCTACAAAATAGAGAATTATATAATGAATATGAACTCAGAGATTGTCATAGTCAGACAAAGACACCTATCCTTGCTCGCCAAAAAGCCGTTCAAAAAAATAATGCTCGAGTATATTGCTGCTCAAATTTTTAAATGGTATCAACGTGACACGGTCTTGACGATATGACCATTGATAATGTCTTATATATATTCCAGTTAAGTGAATAGGGCGACGATGGCGGGAGATGATGAGAGAGCATTGAGAGAGAGAGAGAGAGAGAGAGAGAGAGAGAGAGAGAGAGATGAGATTTATGTTATTTAATTTTTTTAATATTAATATTATTTTAAAAATTAGATATAATAATATATCTAAAATATTGAAAGTAGAAGACATGTAAATATTATTCAATAAATTAATTTAAATTTTATTTATTAGTCAAAATTATATTATAGAAATTATTAAATAAATTTTAAAATTTGAAATTAATTTAATACTTTAAATGATTTGATGAAGAAACATTGAAAATAATGTACATAAAAATACCTTTTTTATATGTTAATTAGAAAATATAATTAAATTAGAAAATTTTAAAAATAATGAGCATAAATATAAAATTAATTATGTGAAATTATATTTTTAAAAAAGGTTTATTGATATCCTTTTAATGATTATTTACAATAATAATAAAAATCATTTATTTATTTTAATAAGAATGTTAGAGTATAAAAATAGTTAATAGCTTAAATAAAATATGCCAAGAATAGTAAAGAGCATTATGGAGATATTGATAACTTGGTAAGAAGAGATGGAAGAATTATATATGCATTATTGGCTAGCATTCCTTTACATATATAAAAAATTTTAAAAAAATAATATGCATTATTTCTTTTCTAACTTTTTAATATAAAAAAATTATATTCCAGTTGAAACTATAATTATTTTTGGAAGAATCATTAATCATATTTTTTTTCAATGGTATGACTGCATTTTTTCTTTTATTTTATTTTTTGAATTGGTTTTGAAACAAATTTGTCTTTTTATTTCTGTTTATTGTGTTTAATAATCAAGATGTTAATGAATTGTTTTTGTTTTCATTCCATGGATAATGAGTCAGGTGGAAAAACAAAGGATTTTTATCTTATTCATATTCTTTTGTTTATTTAGTTGGAAAAAAACATTAGTAAATTCAATGGTGGGAAGTTTAATTATTTTCATATTATTAGGAAGGTGGAGTTTCAAATTAGAATGTTTTATTGGGCTCATTTATTATCTTTTCATTTTTTAGGGGGAGTCCAAGATGTTTAATCTTTATGATTAGCTATTTAAGGTGAATATTTCTAAGACGTTTGCACCTATTTATGGGATTAAACCTTTCCTTGATGATTTGATGAGGTTAAACTTAATTCAAATGGTTGCATTAATAATTCCTATTGGCGAGGTGGTGGTGGCTAAGTTAGAAATTGGATGTCAAGCTTTTCTTAAAAAATATATAGAAGACAAAATATTTATCAATAATTGAAAAGAGAAACAAAAGTTTAAAAGCTTATAAAAATGATCAATTTATTGATATCTCCATCAAATGGCTTTCCAATTCTAAATTTATTTTATTTTGAACTAAATTGTCGACACTCCTATATCAAAACATCAATTTGCAGGGGGAATAACAATAATGAATTCAACACCACAAATAATCGTTACATCTCTCCACTACCTCTATCATCTACATCACAAAGAATTTAATCTGGACGATACCTTTAACTAAATGAAATTGTGCTAGCCATTGGATTGGAATATATTATGATATATATATATATATATATACTCTCAGTGTAGTTCAGCCTGGATGAACAAGAATGTGTGTTAAGGCCTAGAGGCAACCCATCGATGTTGATTAAGCTCTCTGGACATTATGACTAATAACTCGATGTTATTAGTAAACTGGAAGAACAATGAGCCCGAGATGATGAAAGCATGAGATCTTAATTGAGACTATTTTCTTTTATCCAAAATAGTCATCCACAAAATAATGTCATTAAACTTTGATTCACACTAAAGATTAGTACTTATTCCATTGGAACTATATATAAGAACATCAAGAAGAAGATGATGATGAGGAGGAATCTCTATGTAAAAATAACTAGAAGTTGACTATTTATAAAACACAGCCATTTTCAAATTCTCACACAAATATTAAATTCATGATAAAACTCAACATTTATATTTTAATTTTGTGAAGTATTCAATGATTTGATCTTAGCATGCATTAATATGTAAGTTTAATAGTTAAAAAATGGACAACAAGTTCTCAAAGATCTTATTGTAGTATTCAAACAAGCTAAATTTTAACTTTTTTTTCACTTTCAATCATTGAGTTATAATTAAGAATCTAATTGATGATTGAATAATAATGAAATGTACATGGAGTATATATCAATTCTATAAAATTTGATATTATGTTATCATTAAATTTCGAATAAGTATATTATCTCTTTATATATTATTTATAAGTGTTCTTAGAAGAGTTACATCACACAAATGAACAAGATTGATATGTAATTAAAAGAGAAGAAGAGTTGAGAAATTATCGCTTATTCTTTTTAGGCGTTATAATTGCAAAAGCTCCTAATTAAGTCATCGACATATATATATATATATATATATATATATATATTGATATATTATTTTATATATGATGTAATATTTTTAGAGGATGTTAGTGCATGTATGGATGGTAGGGTGATCTTAGCCTAATCATATCTTATGTAGGGGATTGTGCTTAAGGAGCTCCGTAATAAAAAATATAAATATTTTTGTTGTGCATGATGCTTATACCCCTAAGCATAATCCAAACTAGGATAGGTGGACTTGGTTACCCATATGTGGGGTGCTAAGTCCAAATTATTCATATAACTGGTTAGGTTGAGTGATATGTTTAGCTAATCTCTGTTTTACAGATTTAGTTAGATTTGTTTTTCCCATTTTAATGTAAATTTTGCAATTATGATTTGTAATGAATGTTATGGGGGAGTGGAGGTAAACATTGGTCATAAGATCATGTCTTATGTATCATGTGAAGCCTTTAGAGCAACCACATTCCAACCAAGCCAAAAGGAAGAAAGGAAAGAAGCAAATCGAACATGAAGAATGAAGAATGAAGACCACCATAACATAAATTCTCTCTAAATTGTAATTATTCATTTGTAATCCGGGTTGTATAAGGGTAGATCTCGACTACCCACATTTATTTTCGGACTTGTACGGTAAAGCTCGACCATAAAGACCTTCTATTCTTTTGTGCTAGCTTTATAAAATTGTTTGATATTTATTTAGCTTGTGCATTAAGATGGCATGACTTTTTTAGTTTCTTCATTGTTTGATGAATGGTCTGGATGCGATTAGGCTCTTAGGAAAAATAAATTTGCTATCCAATTAATCAACTCAAAATTTAAATTAAACAACTCATAATCTCACCCAAAGCCTAGGATATAAATCAAGATAATAAAAGATTTAGCAACCCCTTAGATGGATGTTGTATGTCTCACATTATGCATTAAATCATCTTTCTTCACTCTTGCTTATGGAAGGCTTCCACCTTTGCCAAAGAAAATGACTTGACCTTTGAGAGTCATAGTGGAAACACACCTCCTTCTTGCTAATTTTGGCCCATAACCAATTTCTCATGCATTAGGCATATGAATCCCATAACCAGTGTAAAAAAAAGTCCAAAAATGAAAATAAACTTAATAAAATTTGCATTAGATTAAGTAATGAGTTCATGCCCTTCATGATCTAGTCCCTTAGGAAGTGAGTTTAAGGACTTAGTCTTCTTTCTAAATAAATAACAGCTTAGCCATCTTGCAAAGCATAAGACTTGCCTATATATACTTAAAATCATGAGAAGTTAGTTACCATGGCAGTTATAAGTCCAAATGGTGGTATTTCTCTCTTGTGGAGATAAACCATATACCTATTTTTGTCTTAGATTTAGGTCATGCTTTGGCCCTCGTCAAAGCTCCCTAGATTTAAGATTTGAGATCGCTATTTCCCTTTGCAGGCCACAAGCATAAATCCTCAAATCTTAGGCATTTTAATGATCTTGTATTATGGAATTGTAAGCTCTAGAGTTCTAATAAAAATTCAACTCAAACTTATAATCCTCCTCAAATTTCAAAAATATAAAGTTTAACTATAAGATAGTTTTGGATGCTCGCTAGGTTTCCAAGCATCGTGAATATCTCTACTTATCTCCCTTTGGTTTCGATAATAACTCTCATTTTGACCAATCTCACTTGATTTTATAAAAATAACCAATTTGTTGATAGTCCTATCTTTGAAATCTTTGGAGACAACGATCATTTATCTTAATCGAGAGTTTTCTTAAGGAATCTCATTCCTTAAGATGTAATTAACTATGGGGGCTTGTCTCCATAGGGAACTTAATGAATCCAGTTTAAAATAAACCCTACTTTACTTTTTCATATAAAGTAGGAGAAAGATCTCTGGTACATTCGAAGACTCATTGTCCTTAGGAGTCCTTATTAGGTGATTAGGTCCATTATACAAATGTGACTTCTATCTCACGAGATGGTACATCATTCCTCAATATCGCACCTGATCACCCTACTAAGTATATTTGCATATCTACGTGGTATCCCAACAATATACACAACCATCATTTTTATTCTTCAAATTCCCCAAAGAGTTTGAGGAATAGAAATAAAACACCATAGAGAAAGAAATGTTTTAATCAATAGCTTTTATGCTATATATAAAAGGAAGCTATGTATTATTAACATTTAATTATTTTTAGTAAACTATGACATTATATAACTTAACTTGTAGATCAGACCATACTATATTAATGCAATCAGAAGTCATCCATCCTAAATAGTGAGGACAAAACGTAACTAACTATATATATATATATATATATATATATATATATATATATATATATATATATATATATATATATATATATATATATACTTTTTAAATGTTAATTAGAAAATATAATAAAATTAAAATATTTTCAAAATAATGTGCATAAATGTAAAATTTATTATGTGAAATTACATTTTTAAAAAGGTTTATTGATTTCTTTTTAATAATTATTTACAAATAATAACATAAATTTTATATTATTTAAAACATTATTCATTTTTACTAGATTTTCAAAAGAAAATTTTAAGTAAAATAATAACAAATGAAAACTAACCACTGTGAACTAAATACAAAAACAAAGTATCCTCATTAATATTGCCTATATATCCTGCATCTCTAAATCCTAGTTAATATCGTGCATCTCTGTATCCCACATCTATATCCTACATCTCTATATGTTGCATCTCTCATCACTCTCTGCATCTTTCATATATCCGCATCTTATCTTGCATCTTTTGTATCCTACATCTCTATATCCTGCATCTCTATATCCTGCATCTCTATATCTTCCATCTCTATATCCTGCATCTCTATATCTTGCATCTCTATATCCTGCATCTCTATATCTTGCATCTCTATCATCAAAGAGAGAAAAAGTAACCTCACATCGAATGGTGAATTTTTTTTTTCGAATGAATTTTTTATGATTTGTATTATAATATATAAACAAAAGAGATATGACAATCAAAGAAGTCATTTATTTACATCATTTTTATTCTTAATATGTTGTAGTATAGTAATAAATAACTATATTAAGATAACAAGGAAGAGAATTATGAAACTTTGATAATAGGATAAGATTAATTGAAATTAAAAGCAATCCTAAATATAAATTAGGAAATATGTAGTTTTTTCTTTCTTTTACCCATGTGTGTGTACACACATGCACACACACCAATGACAATGAATTTGATAGAAAAGTTAGAAATAGTTCATTTTCTAACATATATCACTTATTCTTTTTTAAAATTTATTAGTTATAAACCAAGTATTTATTTAGTGGTGTAAAAAATCAAAAATATTAAAAAAATGTCATAATTTAGAGATGATCAAAGAATTGGAAATTTCTTGATATAACAAAATGCACTCTCGTCCATTTACAAAAAAAGACGATGTGGGCTCAGAAATTTGCCCTCTTCTGAAAAGAGTGGTTTTAAGTGTGTGTATTTTTTGAGAAGTGAAGGAATAGTAGATAAGACACTACTCAAAGATTTCGTTCTCATTTGGTGAGAACTTTAGATCCGGTTCCAGATTTCCTATAGGCGCAAGCCCCTATAGTTAATTACCCATCTCAATAAGTGAGAGAGAACTTTCGATTAAGGCTAGTCATTAGATGTGAATGCATAGCATTATAGAGCGTTAGATTTAGAAGATATGAAATTTATCATTTCAGCTTAAACCGAATGGTTGGGGGAATGATGACATGCCCGATCTAGATCTCATGGTTCTATCATCCCGGGCAGTCGTGGTCCCTAGTCTACTTAGTCAGAGAAGGTAACCATCAACGACAAAAGGATCCTCGCCACACACATGGGTTATGTCAAGAAATCCTTATAGACCTGGGGTGGTGTTTGTCTAAGGAGACAATCTTAAGTCCACCTTAGCTGACAGAGGGATGTTTGCCCTATCAAGTATACCATATGATTCACAACTCAAAGGGCAGAGCCATTCGGGAGCATACAGACTACGATCCTGATCGTAATATAATGGAGTTAGACTGGCCAAACCATTCGATCAGAAGACTCTAGTCATAAATGCTTCATCTGTGGAGCCTACTAGCCAAGCCACGAAGTTCAGAGGATACGGACCACGTCCTTACTGGCACGAGATTGATTGAGAGTGAACATAGCAGAACACTTGATTTGACATTGGCTCCTTTGTGAGCTAGAGTTTTCTTTGTTTTGACAAACAATTCGAAGGTGGATAGATTGAGTTTGATTTAAGTTTTAAATGAAAGATTTTCATTTAAGAAGTTTCAGATTGATATTTGATCTGAGTTGAAAATTTGATTAATTTGAATATGTTTAAGAGCTTTAGATCCTGTCAACTCTGTTTAGCTGCTAATAGAGGATTAGATCTATCACTACAGAATCGCTTTTGGACATTTCACTGATTTGAAACTCTTTGTATAAATTTTTAAGTTTTGTTAACGACCTAAACAGAAGCAACCTAGATCCTTAGACACCTGAATTTAAGCATTCAACATAGTGTCGGGGAACAAGAGGATGTATTTAAGAATTTAAGTAATTTTTTATTTCTAAGTTATGAAATTGATTTTTTGCATTTTCATTTAATTCCAATTTAGCCTGCGCAGCCTTTTTAGACATTAAAATTTGCACTTGAAATCTCTATGTCCGATCATATGTAATAATTTATAACTTATATAATTTTACCTAATTAGTGATTTTATTGATTTTAAAATTCATAATTAGAATGAAATCTCTCAAATTTTGATTAAAAAAAACCTTATGATTTTTGTAAATTTTGGTTTAGCATCGCCGTCTGTCTCCTTGTATAAAGGGTTGCAAATCCGGTGATGAAGAAGGCGTTGTGAATTGATCTAATATCTTTTTAGATTTTTCAGATTAATATTTAATATATTTCAATTTAGCCTGCGCAGCCTTTTTAGACATTAAAATTTTCACTTGAAATCTCTATGTCCGTGCACATGCAGGTATTTATAATTTAGCTAATTTCATCTAATTAATAAAATTATTGATCTTGAAAATCATAATTATGATGAAATTTATTAATTTTTGATTAAAGGAGGCCCTATGATTTTTGTGTATTTTGATTTAGTATCACCTTCTGTCTGCTTGTACGAAGGTTGCAGATCCGGTGGCAAGAATGTGTTTTGATTTAGATTATAGTTTAACACACTACTGGCACATATTTACTTGTTGAGTTTTTGTAATTTTCTCAACTTGATTATGCTCAATTTACATCAATTTTGATAAGTTATGCTGATTTCAGTGTTTGTTGCTTTAGCCCTACTCATGCTTATTAGTTAGCATAGTAACCAACTCCATATTCATATAAGAATTATTAAACCTAATTTGGATTCATCCTTAGATTTTGAGTTTATTGCAAGTTTGTTATGAGTTTGGCATTAGTCCTCCCCAAATTCCAATTAAAGCTTACCTAATTTTGAGGAATTTACAAGAAAAGAGAACTCACTCATTACTTCCCTTTAAGCCATAGAGAATAGCTATTAGAGTTTGTGAGTTTAATATTAGCCTCTCCCAAATTTTACTTAGATTTTAAATGAATATTCTATTCTTTCCAAGATTTGTTTTAAAGACTCTTGCCCTTTTTTTTATTTGACTCTTTTTAGTTTAACTGCCAATTTCGCTATTTATCATTCTAAGGTCAACTCATTTAACTCTCCCATTTTTTTCTAAGTCAAAAGATTTGATGAAATTTTGGACTTCCAGATCATCCCGTGTGGTGCATCGATTTTGGCTTTATACACCCTAATGAGTAATGGTCTTCAGAATCGAGTTTTCATCTCATCGCGCCCTCTTGAGCACAACGAGACCTTCAAACCTGAAAAAGGACAAATGCAATATATATTCATTCCCCCTCCCTCTTTTTCTAAATCTATGATTTATACAAAATTTCGGCAGCTTCCCATCATCCCCATATAGGGGGCTGCATCGGGGATATTTTGGCTTACTCGGTATGCCCTGATGAGCGTAGCGAGTGGTGTCTTGCGACACCACAACCATCTCCACTATGACCTGATGGGCATTACGGTCTTGAAACCTGCAGAAAGAAATGCAAACAATACAATCGAGTTAGAATTAAGTACAAATTTTAGCAGCATTTTGACAGTATTCCGGCATAGGGGGGTGTCACATCGGGTTTGGGTTACTCTGATGATGAGCATCTTACGGTACACCAGCCAGATTTCATCTCGTCACGCCCTGATGAGCATGATGAGGTCTTCAAACCTGCACAAATGAGTTTGCCACAAGATATTCAAGAACATATTCAATATCCTTTGCATCAAACACCTTACGACAAACTGGACAATTTCCTTTTGTTGATTCATGCTATCATGAGACGCGTGAGTTGGAGAGGCATTTCCCTTTGGACTTCAACTGATGACGGATCAATTTCCAATGTCTACTTTATTTCTTTGGTTTCATTTTTTTCTTGGGTCCATTTCCACAAAAGTATCATGCATTCACTGTGGAAGTTTGATAGTAAGACATCAACTTCATAAAGGGCAAAGAAGTACTTTTCTTCGGAATCTATAATTTGGAGCTCTCGGAGCATGAGGAAATCCCATAGGATTTGAGGGACCAACATATTTTACTCGGATCACCTTCTTTAAATGTCTATGGTTTTGATGTTGCTGTTGAAGATTCTTGCTTTGGCAGAGAATACAAATTGCAAGAAGATGAACAAACAATATCAGCATCCACAGTTGATGTTGGTCTCTTAAATTGCGAGATATCACCTACTGCAGATCGCTGTTTAGCAAGAAGACTAGCCAATTTATCTATCTTCGCATCTTCCTTCGGTGGAGATTCTGAATCCTTAGCAGATGGTCCACCAGGTAACAAAAGAGAATTAACAATAAGTAGCCTGGCACCGAAGTACTTGGTAAGTGCCTTGGTTTCTTGATAAAATTCAGATCCTGTTGGACCAGACAAAAGTATGCGATCCTTGTGTTTATCCTTGAGGGACTTAGTGATAGCGTACTGGCTTGATCCAGATTTCTCGTTGAGAGACGTTATCGCATCACCGACCATATCAAAATAGGATGAATGCGTGGCAGGGTGCTAGGCGGCTACTTCTTTGCCTTAGTCTTCTTCAAAGCAGCTTCCTTGTTCTCCCGGCTTCCTCTTGCTTATCGACGGTGGGTGCTTCTGGAGGAGAATCGGTAACCGGATGGAGAACCAGCGCAGGATATAAGCTATGGTTCCTTACAGTTTCAGGTGGAAGAGGGAGGGGTTTTGTTTGGACAAGGGAAGAGCGGCAGCAGAAGGAGGTGTGTCCTCTGGAACGTGTCCAAAGCATTGTCCACGAGAGGAACAGTGCCATGCAGTGAGGCTTGCGGTTTCGGATGAGGAAAATTGTGGAGAGCCTACGATTTAGAGGGCTTGCCATTCCTTTTCTCATTTTTGCCGAGCCGAGAGTGGCTTGCAGTTTTTTGCTTGCGAATGAGAAAGGTCAGAGATCTCTTCGTAGAATATCAATGGCTATGGCATATAGCTTCCCTCAACTCGACATTGTGTTCAGAGAGGGGGAGAGAGAGAGAGAGAGCCATTGTTTGCTGCTGTTCTCCCTTGCAGTTTGAAGGAGACGAGAGGGAAGGTCCTCGTTCGGTTTCATGTTGAGGGAAAACCAAAGAAAAGGGGGGGCAGTTCTTTCGAGCGAAGGAGAGCGTTTGGTTTAGGAAGATCCCGTAGCTTGGTGAGGAATGGTTGAGGAGCTGCGGAGAGAAAATATTACGTCAGTGCAGCTTTACGTCTCTCAATCCCGACGTGTCCATTACTTTTTTCCGCTTTTAGCGCTTAACGTATGGCGGGTGACGACGGCCGCGTTTATCTGGCCACGGCCCGACCCTCGTTCAAATGGCGGAGAAGAAAAAGACGGCGCGTCGACATTCCTCCCATGTAGGGCTTTCTCCTTCGACTCCGCTCTCGACGTCCGTCGGTGATTTAGCAAATCTTGCAAATAACTTCTATTGAGGTATTGTAGGCGACTACATGAGGTATTTACACTCGTGTTCCCGAACTTTAATGAATTTAGGGTTTTCTCTGTTCTTCTCACCGTCCAGTATGTGAACATTTTAGAACATTTGAGTTCTTTAAATGAACGAGAAGTATTTTAGTAGTTTTTGAAGATGTTTTGCATGTGTACTCTACTTTCAAGATGGTACGTTATTTTCAAATTTTGAAGATTAGCTTGTGAAATGTTTAATATATCACATGGTAGGATGTTTGGTCGTGTTTCAAGATGAATTATTGGCTGATTAGGGATGATAGTATGTTGTCGATGGCATTAAAATTTATTTGTAGGTTGATTTTGATTTTGCTTGATTGCATGTGTATTCTTTGTACTCTTAGTACAACCCATTTATATTTTGATATTTTTTTAAAATACTTACTGTTTGGATACAAAATGCTCAGTACATGGCTTATGAAGCAGATTGAAGGCTCATTGCTTGGTTTTTAGAGGTTTTTTACATTTACTCTCTACTCTCATGAGAGTACAGAGCATTTTGGTCATTTTTTCAGTTTCTTTGGCCTATTTGGAGGAAATATGTTTATTATAATCCATTAAGAATAATTTGGAGGCTGATTGGTTGATTTTTTAGTGTTATTTTACATCTTTATTCTCTGTACTAGTCTGAGATTATTTTATTTTTCTTTGGCTTGGTTGTTCAGATTATGTTCATTACATTCCAGTGGAAGCAATTTGGTGGCTATTTGGATGATTTCTGGGAGATTTTTGCATCTGTACTCTTTGTACTCTCATGAGAGTACAAATAATTTTCTCAATATTTTTATAATTTATTTTGCCTGGTTGGAGAGAATATGGTCATTATATTCCATTAGAAGCAATTTTGTGGCTATTTTTTCCAGTTTCTTTAGTAATTTGGAGGGATGTTTGGATGATTTTAGGGGATTTGCATCACTCTCTGAGTACATAGCATTTTGGTCATTTTTTTCAGTTTCTTTGACCTGTTCGGAGGAAATATGTTCATTACAATCCATTAGGAATAATTTGGAGGCTGTTTGGTTGATTTTTTAGTATTATTTTATTTGTACTCTCTATACTCTCTTGAGAGTACAGACGATTTTGACAATTTTTTTCAGTTTCTTTGGCCTGTTTGGAGGAAATATGTTCATTACATTCCATTGGAAGTAATTTGGAGGGATGTTTGGATGGTTTCTGGGGAATTTTTGCATCTGTACTCTCTATACTCTCATGAGAGTATAGAGCATTTTGATCATTTTTTTTAGTTTTTTTGGCCTGTTCGGAGGAAATATGTTCATTACAATCCATTAGGAACAATTTGGAGGCTGTTTGGTTAGTTTTTTATTGTTATTTTGTATTTGTACTCTCTATACTCTCTTGAGAGTACAAATGATTTTGGCCAATTTTTTCTAGTGTCTTTGGCCTGTTTGGAGGAAATATATCCATTACATTCCATTGGAAGCAATTTGGAGGGATGTTTGGATAGTTTATGGGAGATTTCTGCATCTGTACTCTCTGTACTCTCATGAGAGTACAAAGCATTTTGGTTATTTTTTTTTCCAGTTTCTTTGGCCTATTCGGAGGACATATGTTCAGTACAATCCATTAGGAATAATTTAGAGGCTGTTTGGTTAGTTTTTTAGTATTATTTTGCATCTGTAATTTATACTCTCTTGAGAGTACAGACAATTTTGGCCAATTTTTTTCAGTTTCTTTGGCCTGTTTGGAGGATATATGTTCATTATATTCCATTGGAAGCAATTTGGAGGGATGTTTGGATGGTTTCTGGGGGATTTACGTATTCTCTACTCTCATGAGAGTCTGAGCATTTTTGGTCATTTTTCTATTTCTTTGGCTTGTTTGGAGAAATATGTTCATTACAATCATGAGGAATAATTTGGAGGTTTGTTTAGTTGTCTTTTAGTGTTATTTTACGTACTCTCTTGAGAGTCTGAGCAATTTACCATTTTTCCTTTCTTTGGCTGTTTGGAGGAAATATGTTCATTACATTACATTGGAAGCAGAGAACACCTTTTGGAGGGTATTTGTTTTATTTTTTTTCAATATCCTTGGGCAGTTTGGATCTTTTATTATTAGCATAGAACACCTACAGCAATTTGGTTGACGCTGTAATGCTTTACTAGGATGAGTTTCATATGTACTCTCTGTACTCTCCTGGGAGTACACAGAGTATTTCATCTATTTTTCTTCAATTTTCCTTGGAATTTTTGGATAAATTATGATTAGAGAACATTTACAGCAATCTGGTTGAAGTTAGGCAGCTCTACTAAGATGTGTTTCGTCTGTACTCTTTGTGCTATTTATGATATCTGTACTCTCTATACTCTTTGTACTCTCTGTACTATCACGGACTCTCAGTACTTTATACCCTATGCTTTTGTACTCTTTATACTCTCTATTCCATTCTGGTGGTTTGAAGTGATTATAAGAATATTTGAGGTGTTGTAGTTTAACTCTTTGTATTCTCCTCATAGTAGATTATTTGTTTATTTTTCCCATTTCTACTTTTTTGCTTTGGACGGGAGGAATTGTTCACTATAACCTTAAAGCAAGTTGGATGCTCCTGGGTTGCTTTTTATGAGTTTTTTTGAGCAGTTTTGCATGTGAACCCTCTCTATACTCTCTGTACCCTCTGTACTATGTACTCTCTGCACTCTCTGTATTCTCTGTACTCTCTATACTCTCTGTACTCTCTGTACTCTCTGTACTCTCTGGACTCTCTATGTACTCTTCTCTACTCATGGGTAATTGATATAATATTGTTTACGATTCTATGATGATTTCTTTACTTGTTTGGAGAAAATAAGCTTAATTTTGATATTCAAATTATATCATATTTTAAATTCGAATCAATTGAAAAAGTGAAGTTAAAATTTACATTATCTAAAATTTATGTTATACTCAGCCACATTCAGAATGCCTCAATCTGAAAGTATGCAGGAGAAGTAATATGAACTACTTAGCATGTGAACATAATATAAGTGGGTACGATTATTAAACTTAACTCTTTAATAAAGGAAATTATGATCTTTAAAAATGTGGTAGAATTTTGTGAATGCATAAAATTACTTTCTACCAATCAAAATCATGCTTCTTAAAACCTACTTTCTACTAAAATATGTGCATAAAATAGACAAATAAACTGTCGATGATGCGGCTTACCAACGTCTTATTCAGAAATATAAAGTTTGAAGGAAATGTGGAGCAAATTCTATATTTTAAGATGAGGAATTTTTTTAAATAATGTAATAATTGAAAGTATCATCTGAATTAAATTAATATTATTGATAAATTTATAAATAATTCTAAACTAATATCATCAGTATTAATATCATCTTCATCACAGAATTTTTTTTTCTTCGGCTTCTACTAAACTTGTTGATAGGAAATACGGGCTTATCAAAAATTGTAATGCATGCAATAAAAATCATTGGATAAAATGTAGAGTACTTTATAGAGTATATATGAAACTATGTAATGCCTGTAATGAAAATCAACTCATCCTCATAAGCAAGGTAGACTCATCAATCAGAAATTGCAATTTGGTAAAATATGAGAAATTTTATTGCCACGGTCTAAGGATTACAAAGTCCTTAATAGGGGGTAAAAACTAACCTAAACAGCCTCCAAGTTGCTTCTAATAGAATGTAATGAACATATTCTCTCCAGACAGGCCAGGAACTCATGAAAAATAATATAAAACTGGTCAGTACTCTCATGAGATTACAGAGAGTATACCCACACAAAGCAGATCCTCAAAACAAGCAAAGTCCTCTTGCAAAGAACTCCAAACAGTGTAGGAAATATACAGTAAATAAAAGAATTTCAAGGAATAATACTAACAAACCGTAAAATAATTGTATGTATATAACGGTTGAGAAAAATTACTGATGAAACATAAACATTATTATATCAAGTTACCCATGAGTTGAGAAGAGTACAGAGAGTACATAGTGTACATAGTACAAAAAGTATAGAGAGTATAGAGAGTACAGAGAGTACAGAGAGTATAGAGGGGGCAGTCTTCTTGCTCAGTAAGACTTCTTTTGCTTTGTATTTTTTACCTTCAAGATGCTCTTTAAGGGCTTCCTCACTGGAAGTGCTGACCTCCATATAGCACATTCCCTCTATGTCATAAGACATTCTCCCTCTATTTGGCATCCCTATAATCACTGCAATTTCATCAGAGGTGAAAGGAATGCACTGCCCTCCTAGAAAGAAAGCCTGTTTCTATGTCCCGAGACAGATTGAGGTAATAGAATTGAGTCTTCAATTAGTGGAGTCTAATGAATTGATGTAGATGAAGCCTCTATAAAATGTCAATGACTTCATTACTAAAGAGTGCTGCAGTATTATCAAACACCGTTAGAGCGGTGGTAGGACTACATCTATCCTTTTCCCAGACATGGTAAACTTCAAAATGAAAAGTCAGTAAATGAATAGTACATCAAATAAAAAAGTCACCTTACAAAATTGCTACTAATGGATTGTAATGAACATATTTCCTACAAATAAGCCAAATAAACTGCAAAAATATTAGCAAAATCATCTGTACTCTCATGAGAGTACAGAGAGTACAGATGCAAAAATCCTCTAGAAACCATCCAAACAGCTTCCAAAATGCTTCTAACAGAATGTACAAAACATAATCTCAACAACCAGACCAAAAAAACTGAAAAAAATGGTCAAAAATTATATGTACTCTCATGAGAGTATAAAGAGTACAGATACAAAAAAATACTAACAAATCAACCAAACAGCCTCCAAATTATGCCTAATGAACATATTTCCTCCAAACATGTCAAAGAAACATGAAAAATTGACCAAAATGCTCTGTACTCTCAGGAGAATACAGATATAATGAAAATAATCTCAACAACCTGTCTAAAGAAACTGGAGAAAATGTCCAAAAATCATCTGTACTCTCAAAAGAGTACAGATGCAAAATAACACTAAAAAAATAACCAAACAGCCTCCAAATTATTCGTGATGGATTGTAATGAACATATTTCCTCCAAACAGGCCAAAAAAATTGTTTCTAATGGAATGTAATGACCATATTCTCTCCATTCAGGCAAAATAAACTACAAAAATATTTAGAAAATTATATGTACTCTCATGAGAATCTGAGAGATGATGCAAAATCCTCAAAAAGCAAAGACTTCTTGCAAAGAACTCCAATATGAAAATACACTAAATAAAAAATTTCAAGGAATAATATTAACAAATTAAAAAAAAATTGTGTATACAACGGTTGAGAAAAATTACTGATGAATTTTTATTTAATACATCCTCAGCTATTTCTTCAAGGCCATAACTTCCAAATTCATTCTCCATCTTTATGGTTCTTTCATAAAAAAAGAGATTTTCTCTTTCTCTCGAGCTCGGTTTGGAAAAAATACACCCCTAAACCCTAAATCTAGATATATATTTCTTTTAAATTCCTCTTGTGCATTCCAATGATGCTTCTTCTCCCGCTATTTGAACGAGGTGGGTGGGTGGTCGATAAAGCGGCGTCATCGTCAGTCATTACAATGCCATTAAGCGTTAAAACGGGAAAAAAATCCGACGCAGTCGGGCGATTGGAGTCCACGTAAAACTCGGTGGACTCGTAATATTTTCTCTGTGAGCGGTTGCATGCAAACCGTGCATGAAGGAGGAGCGGGTCTAGTGGGTATGCATTTGAGTTATTGAGAATTAATAGACTTTTTTAATAAATTTTCCAAATATTAATCAATTTTAAAATAAATTTTATGCCGACATCATCATATGGTTAATATGAATGTTGATTCAAGGTTATTTCAATGTTTATAATGCGAACTGCGTTTGTGATCAGGCCGTTTGATTTGAGTCGGCAAATTGAGTCATTTAGCTAAAATGCGCATCGCTTTGATCGCTCGATTCGCCAGTCCGAATTGAGTGTGAATAGTCTCATTTGATAGATTTCGGCATTTTGAAGCTAATTACGTGATCAATTTCACGAACAGAGGTCATTTGACTTGCGTCGGTGCCTCCTGACATCGATATGCGTGCAGTTGCGTTGACGACTCGAGCGCTTGATTGATTGCTCATCAAGTCATCCAATATTTATATCCTGACTAATTTCGATGTTCTGAATGCGATGGTAAAGTTCGTTCATCGATCGAAGGTCGTTTGATTGATTTTGGTGACATCTGGTATATTTTAGTCTCGATTTGCGTGCTACCACTTATGATTATTTAACATTTCTACATGCTCGTCCGAATTGAGTGCGACAGTCTCATTTGATAAATTTTGATGTTTTGAAGCTAACGACATGATCAATTTCATGAACTGAGGTCGTTCGGATATCATCGCAGCTTCTCGACTCTAATATGCGTGTTGACACATTGATAGCTCGAGCGCTTAATCGATTGATCGTTAGGTTTTGCAATATTTATATTCTGATCAATTTCGACATTCAGAACGTGACAGCGAAGTCCGTTCGTCAATCGGATGTCGTTTCGATCATTTTCGGTGACGCCCAGTGTATTTTGAACCCCGATTTGCACTGTCACTTCCGAAGTCCGTCGAATTTGGCTTTTGGGCTTGACTCGACTTATGGCATATATGTGGAGGTCAACAATAGAGATATAAATGCATATTTTATATTTCTTTGAAAAATATTGAATGTATTGGACAACATGTAATATATTTAAATGAATAATATTTAATTTTTTCTTTTTTTTATATATTATAAGGGCTTAACTCAATTTCCAATGAAATAAAAACTAAAATCACAAATATGGGCTATATAGACAAAAATAGCCATAAACAAAACAGTTTAAAAGAAAAAAAGAAGACATTTAAATATGACATGCTACAAAGAGGAGCCCTTAACCAAAATGTGCCAATGGGAGTCCAGGAGAAGGAAATCGAAGCACCTACAAAACAGAGAATTATATACTGAAAGTAGACTCAAAGATTGTCATGGCATGAGAAAGGCACCTTTCCCTGGTTGTCGAGAAGCCATCAAAAAAAAAAAATGCTCGAGGGTATTGTTGCTGGATGAAATTTGAAAAATCGGCAGCCTACATTATTAGCATAATAGCATCCTTTAAAAAAAACTAGAAAAAATTCTACATTATCGATGGTTAAATCTTTAACCTTGTCGACGATATGACAATCGACAATGTCTTATATATATATATATATATATATTCTAATTTAGTTGAATTGAGCGACGATGGCAGGAGATGGAGAGAGAGAGAGAGAGAGAGAGAGAGAGAGTGTGTGTGTGAGAGAAATGAGAGTTATGTTATTTAATTTTTGTAATATTAATATTATTTTAAAAATTATATATAATAACATATCTAAACTTTGAAAGTATAAGACATGTAAATATTATTCAATAAATTAATTTAAATTTTATTTATTAGTCAAAATTATGTTATAGAAATTATTAATTTAAATCTAAATTTTAAAATTAATTTAATACTTTAAAATAATTTGATGAAAAAATATTTAAAATAATGTACATAAAATACTTTTTTAAATGATAATTAGAAAATATAATTACATTAGAAGATTTTAAAGATATTGAGCATAAATGTAAAATTTATTATGTTAATATTTTAAAAAGGTTTATTAATTTCCTTTTAATGATTATTTACAGATAATAAAAAAATCATTTATTTTTTTCCTAATAAGTATGTTATAGTATAAAAATAGTTAATAGCTTAAATATAATATGCCAAGAATGGTAAAGAGCATTATGAAGATATTGATAACTTGGAAAGAAAAGATGAAAAATTATGGAGGCATTATTGGTTACCATTCCTTTACATATATAAAAAAATTAGAAAATATGCATTGTTTCTTTTCTATCCTTTAAATATAAAAAACTATATTCCTGTTGAAACTTGGATTATTTTTGGAGGAATACATTAATCATTATTTAACCTCATCAAATCATCAAGGAAAGGTTTAATCCAATAAATAGGTGCAAACGTCTTAAGACATATTCACCTTAATCAGCCAATCATAAAGATTAAACATCTTGGACTCCCACTAAAAAAAATGAAAAGATAATAAATGAGCCAATAAAACGTTCTAATTTGAAACTCCACCTTCCTAATAATATGAAAATAATTAAACTTCTCGCCATTGAATTTCTAATGTTTTTCCCAACTAAATTAACAAAAGAATATGAATAAGATAAAAAATCCTTCTTGACCACCTTACACATTATCCATGGAATGAAACCATAAACAAATAATTAACATCTTAATTATTAAACACAATAGAATGAAACAAAAAAAGATATTTGTTTCAAAATCAATTCCCAAAAAACTAAAAATAAAAAGATGCAGTCAGACCATTGAAAAAAAATGATTAATGTATTCCTCCAAAAATAATAGTAGTCTCAACTTTAAAGGATCGAAAAGAAACAATGCATATTTTCTAATTTTTATATATATGTAAAGGAATGCTAACCAATAATGCCTTGATAATTTTTTCATCTTTTCTTTCCAAGTTATCAATATCTTTATAATGCTCTTTACTATTCTTGGCATATTATATTTAAGCTATTAACTATTTTTATACTATAACATACTTATTAGGAAAAAGAATGATTTTTATTATTATCTGTAAATAATCATTAAAAGAAAATCAATAAACCTTTTTAAAATATAATTTCACATAATAAATTTTACATTTATGCTCATTATCTTTAAAATCTTCTGATTTAATTATATTTTCTAATTAACATTTAAAAAAGTATTTTATGTACATTATTTTAAATGTTTTTTCATCAAATTATTTTAAAGTATTAAATTAATTTCAAAATTTAAAATTTATTTAATAATGTCTATAACATAATTTTAACTAATAAATAAAATTTAAATTAATTTATTGAATAATATTTACATGTCTTCTACTTTCAAAGTTTAGATATGTTATTATATCTAATTTTTAACATAATATTAATATTACAAAAAATTAAATAACATAACTCTCATTTCTCTCCTCTCTCTCTCTCTCTCTTTCTATCTCATGTATCATTCAACTAAACTAGAATATATATATATATATATATATATATATATATATATATATATATATATATATATATATATATATATATATATATATATATATGACATTGTCGATTGTCATATCGTCGACAAGGTTAAGGATTTAACCATCGATAATGTAGATTTTTTTTTAATTTTTTTTAAGGATGCTATTATGCTAATAACGTAGGCTGTCAATTTTTAAAATTTCATCCAACAACAATACCCTCAAGCATTTTTTTTTGGCCGGCTTCTCGACAACTAGGGAAAGGTGCCTTTGTCAAGCTATGCAATCTCTGAGTCTACTTTCAGTATATAATTATCTGTTTTGTAGGTGCTTCGATTTCCTTCTTCGGAGTCCATTGGCGCATTTTGGTTAATGGCTCCTCTTTGTAGTATGGCATATTTAAATGTCTTTTTTTTTTCTTTTAAACTGTTTTGTTTATAGCTATTTTTGTCTATATAGCCCATATTTGTAATTTTAGCTTTTATTTCAACGAAAATTGAGTTAAGCCCTTATAATATTTATAAAAAAAAACTAAATATTATTCATTTTAAATATATTACATGTTGTCCAATACTTTCAATAATTTTCAAAGAAGTATAAAATATGCATTTATATCTCTATCTTTTTTTTTGTAAACGCACGAGAATGCTTTTGTTAAATCAAGAAATTTTCAATTCTTTGAATATCTCCTAAACTATGGCTTTTTTTTTTCAATTTTTGATTTTCTACACAACACTAAATAAATATTTGGTTTATAAACAATAATTTTTAAAAGGAATAAGTGATAATGTATATTATGTTAGAAAATGAACTATTTCTAACTTTTCTATCAAATTCACCATCATTGGTGTGTGTGCACATGCATGGGTAAAAGAAAGAAAAAAAATATATTTCTAATTTATATTTAGGATTGCTTTTAATTTCAATTACTCTTACCTATTATCAAAGTTTCCATAATTCTCTTCATTATTCTTCCCTTGTTATCTTAATATAGTTATTTATTGCTATAATATTACTATACTGCGACATTTTAAGAATAAAAATGATGTAAATAAATAACTTCCTTGATTGTCATATCTCTTTTGTTTATATATAATACAAATCATAAGAACTTCATTCGAAAAAAAAATTCACCATTCAATGCGGGGTTACTTTTTCTCTCTTTGATGATAGAGATGCAGGATATAGAGATGCAAGATATAGAGATGCTGGATATAGAGATGCATGATTTAGAGATGCAGGATACAGGGATGCAAGATATAGAGATACAACATATAAAAATGCATGATATAGAGATGCAAGATACAGGGGTGAAGGATATAGAGATGCAGGATATAGAGATGGAAGATATAAAGATGCAGGATATAGAGATGCATGGTATAAAGATGCAAGGATATAGAGATGGAAGATATAGAGATGCAAGATATAGAGATGCAGGGTATAGAGATGCACAATATTAACAAGATATAGAGATGCAGGATATATAGGCAATATTAAGCAGGGTACATTTTTTTTGTATTTACGAGTTCAATATTAGTGGTTACACTTTTTATTTGTTGTTATTTTACTTAAAACTCTCTTTTGAAAATCTAGTAAAAAAAATAATGTTTTAAATAATATAACCAGGATAATTATTTAAAACTAAAAATATATGACCTGGTTATATTATTGAAAACATTATTTATTTTTATTAGATTTTCAAAAGAGAGTTTTAAGTAAAAAAATAACAAATAAAAACTGTAACCACTAATACTAAACTCGTCAATACAAAAAAAAAAGTTTCCTGATTAATATTGTCTATATATCCTGCATCTCTATATCTCGCATCTCTATATATCCTGCATCTCTATATCTTGTTATCTATATCTCATCTTATCTCATCTCTATATCTTGCATATCTTATATATATATGTATCTGTCCCTATATCTGCATATCTTGCATCTTCTCTCATATCTCTCATGTTTGCTCATATCTAAATCTGCATATCTAAATCATATATCATATCTCTTGCGCTCTCATATCCCATCTCTCTCATCATCAGAAAAGTAACCCACATCGAATGGTTAATTTTTTTCCGAATGAATTTCTTATGATTTGTATTATTATATATAAACAAAAGAGATATGACAATCAATGAAGACATTTATTTACATCATTTTTATTCTTAATATGTTGCAGTAAAGTAATAGTATACTAATAAATAACTATATTAAGATAATAAGGCAAGAATAATGAATAGAATTATGGAAACTTTGATAATAGGATAAAAGTAATTGGAATTAAAAGCAATCCTAAATATAAATTAGGAAATATATATTTTCTTTCTTTCTTTAACCCATGTGTGTGCACACACATGCACACACACCAATGACAGTGAATTTGATAGAAAAGTTTGAAATAGTTCATTTTCTAACATAATATATATTATCACTTATTCCTTTTAAAAATTATTATTTATAAACCAAGTATTTCTTTAGTGTAGTGTAGAAAATCAAAAATTAAAAAAAGGCCATAGTTTCAGAGATATTCAAAGAATTAGACATTTCTTGATATAACAAAGTGCACTCTCATGCATTTACAAAAAAAGATAGAAATATAAATGCATATTTTATATTTCTTTGAAAAAAATATTAAATGTATTGGACAACATGTAATATATTTAAATGAACAATATTTATATTTCTTTTCCTCCTTTTGTTTATATTAAAAGGGCTTAACTCAATTTTCGTTGAAATAAAAATGAAAATCACAAATATGGCTATATAGACAAAAATAGCCAAACACAAAACATTTTAGAAGGAAAAAAAAGAAGACATTTAAATATGTCATGCTACAAAGAGGAGCCCTTAACCATAAATGCACCAATGAGAGTCCGTAGAAGAAATCACCTACAAAATAGAGAATTATATATTGAAAGTGGACTCAGAGATTGACATAGCCTGACAAAGGCACCTTTTCCTGGTTGCTGAGAATCCGTAAAAAAAAATGCTTCAGGGTGATAACAATAATGAATTCAACACTACTAACACTCGTTACGTCTCTCCACTACCTCAATCATCTACAACACATAGAATTTAATCTCGACGGTACCTTTATAACTAAATGGAATTGTGCTAGCCATTGGATTGGAATATTCTTTGCTGATTTGGTTATATATATATTGTCATTAAACTTTGATTCACACTAAAGATCAGTACTCTTATTCCATTGGAACTATATATTAAGAAGAAAATCACAAAGAAAATGATGATGAGGAGAAAGGAGTATAATATAGATATAATAATAGATTAATTATAGGTTGTCGGAAAATTCGCCGCCGACCTCTCGACAATTTTTGATGAATTTGAATTGAAGAGAGTATGGTTTAAAAGTGTCGGTGTAATTTTCAGAAAATAGATAAGATAGTAGATAAGACACTACCCAGAGATTTCATCCTCGTTTGGTAAGGACTTTAGATCTAGTTCCAGTTTCCTATAGGCGCAAGCCCCTATAGTTAATTACCCCTCTCAGTGAGTGAGAGAGAACTTTCGATTAAGGCTAGTTGTTATATCACTAAATGTGTAGCATATAGTAGCAGCATATGGAGTTTCAGAATTTAGGTTATAAAATTCATCATTTCAGCTTAAACCGGATGGTTGGAGGCGTGGATCACAACCGTCCTCTTTATGTTACTACAGAGAGTGATGACATCTCGATCAACTGAATATTGATTGATCCAGGTTCTTCTATCAATCTTATGAGTCTAAAGGTACTAAGAGGATTATCACTTGATATACAACATCTTGGGAGAGATAAGTTGATGGTTCATGGTTTCAATGAAAAGGGGAAGATAACTCTGAGTTCTTTTATTCTTCCGCTCAAGTTCAGGGATTTATATATGGAAGCCAAGTTTCATGTAATCGATATCGATACATAATTTAGAGCTCTCTTGGGCCAGTCATGGCTGCATGAGTATGGCATGATCCCATCAACTATGCATCAATGTATGAAGTATCTGAAAGATAGAAGAATTCAGAATTCCCGGTAACCGACAACCATTCTCCATCAATGAAGCAAAGATATATGAAGATGCAAAATATTTCATCCTCAAAAGCCTAAGCTAGCAGAGCCTCTTGAAGCGGTAGCATCCACTTCAAGAACTAAAAAAATTTCACAAAGTGAAAGAGCAGAAGCAAAGAGGAAGAAAGAAGACAATGTCGACTTTACCTAAAGCACTCGATTTTGCACCCAAGTCAAGCAAATCTGTTTCTCATTTGGGAAGTGGCACAGAACAAGGAGAAGATATTCTTGTCAAACCTAAGGAAACTTATAAGCTTTCAAGAAAGACGAGTATGAAATAAGTGATTCTGATGACGAATTTTGAATCTACTTATGAAAATAGAGTTCGATGCATCAAGGGATAGCTCACTTGAAGTAGATGACTCACTCAAAATTATACCCATCCCTCAACAAGGTTTCAAAGAAATCACTCCATGGGAGGTTCATAATATTGAGGAATTCGTAACATTCTATGTGCCGCCGTTGAGTGAGAGTGGTGGAACAAGAACTCTATTTTACAAATCTGAAAAGTCTCAACCTTACAATTTTGAGCATCCTACTCAATATGAAAATTCCGATGAGATAGTGCCAACAAGAATACTAATATATTATCTACAGAAATTGCGAAGAATGATGCATAAGCTTGGAATTTGTATTGGAACTACTAAACATAGGACTCAAATCTTTAACAAGATGTGGAGCCAAAGAAGTCCTCAAAATAGAGCTTGCTATAATATAATAGAATCTGAGATAGAAACTCTTAGTGATGAAGAAGATGATTCCCATGAAATTCTTCTCAAAATGATGAAGAAGTAGAAGCCAAGCCCGCACCTGAAGAACTCAAAGATGCTGGACAAATAGCTACTATGGATGAACTTAAAGAAATCAACAGGATGATCCTCATCCAACTTTTGTCGCTGCCTTCACTGAGAAAGAAAGTTGAAGAGCTAAAAATACTACTTTGTGAATTTAGGGATTGCTTTACCTGGATATATTCTGAAATGTCAGGCTTATCCCCTGATGTAGTAGTTCATAAACTAGCTATTAGACTAGATGCAACATCCGTTAAGCAAGCTCCTAGGCGAACGAGATTGGAGATTGAAGAATAAGTAATTGTAGAAACCAAAAATCTAATTGAAGCAAGCTTATCCGAGAGGAGAAGTATGCAAATTGGATAGCCAACATTATCCCAGTTAAGAAGAAGAACGGCCAAATCCGTCTCTACATTGACTTCCGGGACCTAAATAAGGCGTGCCCAAAAGATGACTTTCTACTTTAAATATCAGAACTACTAGTGGACAACACCTCCAACTATAACATATTCTCATTCATGGATGGATCGTCGGGATACAACCAAATCAAAATGACACTTGAGGATAAAAAACATACATCGTCGTAACATCTATATTGACATCTATCGCCATACATCCCTTTGGCTGAAAATCGGAGCTACATGCCAAAGAGCCATGACGCGTATTTTTGATGAGTTGATTCATCAAAAGGTGGAATGTTATGTCGATGATTTGGTAGTAAAAAACTTGAATCGAGGAAACCACTTCGAAGACTTGAGAATTGTATTGGAAAGAATCAAAAAATATGATCTCAAGATGAATCTTCTAAAATGTGCATTAGGGGTATCCTCCCAAAAATTCTTAGGGTACATTGTACGTCACAGAGATATGGAAATTGATCCTGCTAAAATCAAGGCAATCATGGAGATGCCTCCACCGAAGAGTTTGTGTCAGCTCCATTTTCTACAAGGATAGCTTGCATTCATCTGTCGGTTTATATCAAACCTATCAGGATGCTGTCAACCATTTGCAAGGTTAATGAAGAAGGATGCTCCATTTAAGTGGGATAAGGAGTGTCAAGAAGCCTTCAATAGCATTAAAAGCTACTTGTTAAATCCATCAATCCTTGCAACGCCTACTGCTAAGAAGCCCCTCATTCTATACACAGCTGCATTAGAAGAGTCCCTTGGAGCATTATTGGCACAACATAATGAAGATAGCAAAGAGAATGCTCTTTATTATATCAAGATTGAGTAAGATACTCGATAGAGAAGCATTGTTTAGCATTGATCTTTGCAGTCCAAAAGCTTCATCACTATATGTTATCTCACAAGATTACCCTTATCTCAAGGATTGATCCGCTGAAGTACTTGATGACAAGACCAATGTTGAGTCACTAAGCAAGATGGGCAGTATTGCTTCTACAATTTGATATCACATATGTTTCGCAGAAAGCAGTGAATGGACAAGTCTTAATAGATTTTCAAGCTGCACATCCCATCCTCGCGGACTCTTCCTTTAATGATGATTTTCCTAATGAGCAAATTATGCTCATTCATGAAAGAGAAAAATCACAAATTTAGAAAATATACTTCGATGGAGCCTCATCGATCAAACAAGTCAAACCTCTAAATTTTTCAAGGGCAAGAGAAGGAATCGGCATCATCTTCATAACACTAGAATGAGGGATAATGAGACGATCATATGGATTGAACGAGCTAAAAACTAATAATGAAGCTGAATATGAAACATTAATGGCATGTCTGGAAGAAGCTATTTTCATAGGCATTCAAAACTTGTATATTTTTGGCGATTCACAGCTTATTATAAATCAAGTACTTTGCATCTATAGAATCAACAAGCTTGAGTTAGCTTTATATCACAAGCGAGTCCTCGAGCTAATGAAGAAGATACCAAATATCACACTAACTTGAGTCTCTCGATTCGAGAATAGCAAAGCCGACTGCTTACCAAAATTAGCTAAGAAAATTACAAGTATGAATGGTGATTATGTCATGATCGGCATTTTAGTCGAAGAAAGAGCAAATATCAACACAAGTAGATGTTACCAAATTCCTGTGTTGCTCCTCATACTCCCAAAATCAACAAGAAATTATTACCAAGAAGAGCTAAGAGTGACATACCGTAAAAGCAGGAAGTTTTACGTAGAAGAGTCACGTGATTGGAGGCAACCCTTCATCGACTACTTTAAAGAAGCAAATTATCAAGTAATAAATAACTAGTAGCTCAAATCGAAAAGAGAATGATACGTTATGCTTTCGTCAACAATACTTTATATCGTAGATCCTTTGAACAAATGTAGCTACGATGCCTAGATGTAGATGAAGCTAGCAAAGTAATGGCTGAGGTTCATGAAGGACTTTGTGGTGCATACGCCAGTCCATGGCAAGATGGCAAGAGATAGGTTATTATTGGTCATCTTGATGTAGTGGACCAATTGATCCACCGTCGTCAACCGGTCACTTCATCCCAAGAAATGACCGACTATTTCTCTAAGTGGCAAAGGCTACCAATTCAAAGAAGTTACACCGAATCGAGTGATCAACTTCTTCACGCATAATGTGGTCAATAGATTTGGAGTGTCGTGTCGAATAATATATGATAATGACACAACTTTCAAAAGTGCAAAGATTTATAGATTCATCGATCGACATAAAATTGATTGACAATACTCTTTAATATACAATCCAAGAGCAAATGGTTTGGCAGAAGCTTTCAACAAGACATTAATCAAGTAGATCAAGAAGATCCTTACTAAAAATAAAAGAGAATGACATACCAAGCTAATAAAGGCTCGATGGGCGTATCAAACTACCTACAATATGCCGACTAAAGCCACTCCCTATTCATTGGTATTTGAAACTGAAGCAGTTCTTCCGCTTGAAGTTGAATTTCCTTCACTCTGAGTAGCCATCCAATACAATCTAACTGATGATCAAAATGCTCGTCTATGAATGGAGGAACCTGACGCGCTTGATGAAGTTAGTTTGCAAGCTCATCAAAATCTGGAAGTTTATTGAGCAAAGATGTCCAGGGCTTTTGACCATACGGTGCGGCCTCGAACATTCCAAAAAGGAGAATTGGTTCTGGTGCTGAGAAGACTAATTATTCTTAATCGAAAATTTGGTGGTAAATTTGAGCCTAACTTGGAAGGATCTTTTATCATTAAGAAAGTATACCAAGGAGGGGCATACCAACTCATCGACCTAGAAGGTGAAAGATCAATGCCTCTAATTAATGGTCGATACTTAAAAAAATACTTTACATGACGACCACATTCTCGAGGCATAATAGAAATCCCCCCTACAATACAAGGGCCATTTTTTTTAGTATATCTATTTAGGTCGACATCGCACTTCATGCCGAGATCCCTAAATAAATATACTCACTCTAGATGAAAAAATATTTTCCATGAAAATTCTCTATTACATAGGGGGCATTTTAGATTCATATACATAGACGGAAGCAATGTTACAAGTCAAAACTCTCTTAAGAGCATATCAATTTAAATATTGATATGTTTGTGTATTTTCATCTTGAAAATTCTCCTAAATGTACTTTAGAATTCCCCCTGCAATATAGGGGGCATTTTTTAGTTTATGTTAAGTTTATTTGAGTTGACATCGCGCCATAAGACGAGATCCTCGAATATATTCTAATTCAGGTTGACATCGAGCTTTATGCCGAAATCCCTGAATACATCCCTAATTATTACTATTAAGTTGCAGGTACTTGCAAGAAACAAAAGGATCTATTTCCAATCTCTTTCTATGCATGAAAAGATAGCTCTAAATGTCAAAAAATTTATCTCCCAAATTTGTCAAATTTTAGAGATGAAGTCAGAAGAATTCTCAATTTCAGAGGCTTCAATCAATTAAGTTGGAGAAACATCAACCTCTACATTCTGAAGTCTAGGACACAGAGGGGTTTTAAAGGACACAACAAGCCCACAAATGGCTGAGTTGCTGATGCTCTCCTCACTCAACATGCCGAAAGAAAAGGCCGCAGTGAAAGAGCTCATGTTCGTTAGTTTGATGACAAAACCACCAACCCACTACAGCTTAAGTCGAAGACTCGAGTAGGTTCTAAAAGTTGAACTCAACAAGTCCAAATATGTTTGAGTTGCTGACGGTATCCTCACTCAACAAGCCATAAGAAAAGGCCGCAGTGAAAGAGCCTCCACTCGTCAGTTCAATGATAATAGCTATTTAATCTCAAACCAGATCCAGCTTAGTGATTATAAGCAACCAGGATCCAAGAGATCTTTCTACTTGATCGATAGGTCAAGACAATCTGAGGGAACTCTCAATTCAGAGCTGCCTCAAGTCAATCTTTATATTGCCCACACGGTGATATCTCAATCTATTCTCAAATGATCTGATCAAGATCAAAGCACAGATCAAAGCCAATCTGCTCATCAAATCTGTCAAAGCAGAAAGCACATGACTGAGGAAGCAATTCTATAGTTCATATAAAGCCAATGGTTGAACTAAAAGAATTTCGTGGTTATTCGTCAAAGCAGCTGCTAGACTAAACTCAACATTGACCCTATATAAGTTTGGAAATCATCTGTATGTACCCTTCAATGAGTCTATCAAGACAGCAAGCACAGGATTCATGACATGCATACACTTCCTGACAAGTCAATATTGACAAATCAGGTCAATCATTCATCAAGTACATCAAGCTTAAAGCTAGGACAGAAAGAATTTCAAATCCGATCAAGCACGAATAAACTGATTCCGTAGCGGAGTCCTTCATCAAAACAAACAGACCAATTCCTCCTTCAAACCCAACCAAGCATGAAGCTAGGGTCGGAGGAGGCTCAAATCTGCAAGGACATAAAAGAAAGAGATCTTCAGAAAAGACATTGAAGTAGATAGTATATGATGTAAGAACTCTTATCAATCTGATAAGTCGATTCTAACAAATCAATCAAGCCCGTCATTTAGCTTGTCCTGAATAAGGCAGCATACTAATGAAAAATCCTATCAAAGCTCGTAGTTATCAAGTGAAGAAATGATCTAAGTTATATGGCCAACCCAAAAGGTCAACTGCCAACAAACGTGATTCCATCCATGCACAATCACATTTTGACCTCCTCATATGTGCCATAAATCAAGACAAGCACACAAGTTAAATTTAACGGACTTCGGAGGTGATAATGCCCAAGTCGGGGCTCAAAATACACTAGACATCACCGAAAATGGTCAAAACGACCTCCAATCAATGAACGGACTTTGCCGTCGTATTTAGAATGTTAAAATTGATCAAAATATAAATATTGCAAAATCTAACGAGCAGTCGATTAAGCGCTCAAGCTATTAATGTGTCGACGGGCATATCAAAGTCGGGAAGCTACGAAGATGACCAAACGACCTCCGTTCATGAAACTGATCATGCTGTTAGCTTTGAAACATCAAAAACTATTAAATGAGACTGTTCACATTCAAATCAAACGAGTCTGTGCAAATGTCGAATGTAAGAAGTGGTAGTACACAAATCGAGGCTCAAAATGCACTAGACATACCAAAAATGGTTGAATCAACCTCCGATCGATGAACAAACTTCATCGTCACATTCAAACATCAAAAATGGTCAAAATATAAATATTGTCAAATCTAACGATCAACCGATCAAGCGATCGAGCTATCAATGAGTCGACGCGCATATCAGAGCCGAGAAGTTGTGATGATGACCAAACGATATCCGTTCATGAAATTGATCATGTCGTTAACTTCAAAACATCGAAAACTATTGAATGAGACTATTAACGCTTAATTCGAACGAGTATGTGCAAAAGTAGAATAATCAATATTAGTAGCACACAAATCGAGGCTGAAATGCACTAGACGTCACTAAAAATGGTTGAAATGACCTCCGATCGATGAACGGACTTCACAGTCGCGTTCAGTACACCAAAATTGGTCAGGATATAAATATTGCACAATTTAATGATCAACTGATCAAGCGCTCAAATTGTCAACATGCTTGAATGCATATCGAAGTCAGGAGGCACCGACACAAGTCAAACGACCTCCGTTCATGAAATTGATCAAGTCATTGGCTTTAAAACATTGAAATATATCAAGTAAGACTATTCACACTCAATTCGAATGAGTATGCATAAAAATCAAGCGATCGAAAGCGACAACACGCATTTTGAGCTGAAATGGACTCAATTTGACGTCGACTTGAACCAAACGGTCTCCAATTATGAAACGGACTATGCCATTGCATTCGGAACATCAGAATTACCTTCAATTGATATATATATTCATTTTGTGCATTTATCGGTGTAAAATCCACTTTGAAACTATTTAATCAATTTAAAATCCTTAAATTACCCTCACCCATGCTCAGCCGTTCCCCCTTATTTTTGGCTTATGTGGCTCAAAAAAAAAAAAGAAAAGAAAACCACCCCTCCTCTCTCCCTCCATTCCCACATTCCAGCCCCAACCTGCAAAGGTAATTTTTCCTTTTCCAAATTCCCCCCATTCTCAATCTTCATCATTCACGCGCGATCCGCCTCGACCGTTGTCGGCCGTACATAACGTTCACTCCCGGGTAATCTCAGATCTCAGAAGCCACCCGCCACTGGTAGCCTGTCTGCACAACTTGATTCCATTGCCACAGCATCATCCACATTCCATTAAAGCCACTGCTGCTCGCGGCTTATCTACAGTAACCCGATCCATCTGACCTGCCCCAGGCTTCCACTGCTCAGAAACTCAGATTCTCAAACTGCGGCATCCGCTGCTTCCGCTCTCCACTCAAGCCACTCATTGCCCCGTTCCTGCTTCTATCAAGTACCCAGTGCCTGACTGCCCCATGGCCCATTCAGCATCCATCTGCCGTCAAGACTCATCGTCCACTCCACTCTCCCCGCACTCCGTCTCATTCCTCCTCCGACAAAGCTTACGCATCCATCCCATGCATGTCACCCACGCCACAAACCAAGCCTCACACTGCCTTTCCTTCTGCATCCTCCATCCTATGCAAGCCAATCCGAAACCCATTGTCACCCACATGTCGCTATTCGCCTTCCTACCGCAACCCGTTAATTTTGCTTTCCAGAAACCGGGAAGAACAAGAGGGGTTCTTCTTTTGGTTTTTGGCCTCGCATTCCTTGCATAACCCGTCCAATTTTCACTACACCACAAATTGGGGAAGAACATCGTTAAGAGACGAATTCTTCTTTCAATTTCTAGTGTCGCACTCCTCGCTTTATCCTTCCAATTTTCGCTTCACCGTAATCGGGGAAGAACATCGTCAAGAGGTGAATTCTTCTTTCGATTTTTGGCATTGCATTCCTCGCATTACCTCCTCAAATTCGCCTCGCCACAGCCAGAGAAGCAACACCGTCAAGAGGCGAGATCTTCTCTTGGTTTTTTGCATACCCAACCTGGTTCCCTTACCGAGCATTGCAACACGTTGAATAAAATGAGGGCACGACGAGATGAAAAACTGGTTGTGGTGTCGCAAGACACCGCTCACTACGCTCAAGAGGGCTTATTGAGTAAGCCAACACCCGTTAGATGTCACTCCCCCTAGACGAAATGCTGCCAAAATTTTGTCTAATTTCTAGACTTAGAAAAAGGGGGGGGGAATGAATGTATATTGCATTTATCTTCTTTCAGGTTTGAAGGTCTCGTCATGCTCAAGAGGGCACGGCGAGATGAAAACCTGGCTGTGGTGTTGCAATACACCACTCGCTATGCTCAAGAGGGCGTACTGAGTAAGCCAAAACACCCCTGATGCAGGCCCCTACACGGGGATGATGTCGGGAGGCTGTTGAAATTTAGACTAAAATTTAGGACTTAAACAAATTCAAATTAGAATTACCTAAAATTAAGTAAAACAAAAGAATATATGATAAATATGAAGATAAATGTTAAATCAAAGAGAAATACTGGGGGAGGTGGAGCCTTTAAAATTTTTTTTTTGGAAAGAATGGAACACTCATTTAAAATGCAAATAAAATTTAGGGAGACTAATATTAAACTCACAAACTCTAATAGTGATTTCTATAGCTTAAATTGAAGTAATAAGTGAGTTCTTTTTTCTTGTAAATTCCTCAAAACTAAACAAGTTCTAATTGTAATTTGGGGAGACTAATGCTAAACTCATAACAAATTTGCAATAAACTTAAAGTCTAAGGATGAATCCAAATTGTATTTAATAACTATTATATGAATATGGAGGTGATTATTATGTTAGCTAATAAGCATGAGTAGGACTAAAGCAATAAATACTGAAATTGGCATAACTTATCAAAAGTGATGTAAATTGAACATAATCAAGTTGAGAGAATTACAAAACTCAATAAGTAAATTAAGTTCCATTAATGTTTTAAACTACAATCTAAATCAAAATGCCTTCTTCGCCACCAGATCTGCAACTCTTTATACAAACAGACATAAGATGATACTAAATCCAATTCTACAAAAATCATAGAGCTTCCTCAAAAATTGAGAGATTTCATTCAAATTATGAATTTTAAAATCAAGAAAATCACTAATTAAGTGAAATTATTTAAAACTATAAGCACGTGCATGTGCTTGGACATAAAGGTTTCAAGTGTAAATTTTAAAGTCTGAAAAGGCTGCGTAGGCTAAGTTGGAATTAAATGAAAATCTGAAATAAATTCCATAATTCAAAAATAAATACTACATAAAGTCTTAAATATACCCGCATGGGCCCCGACACTACGCACAATGCTGAAATTCAAGTGTCTGAGGATGCTGCGCGGGTTGCTTCCCGGTTTAGTCTTAGGACTAGGTCCGGGTTAACAAAACCTAAAAACCTATAATAAGAGTTTCAAATCAGTGAAATATCAAAGAAACTGATTATGTCAGGTGACGTAGATCTAATCCTCTATTAACAGCCAAACAGAGTTGACAGGATCTAAAGCTCTTAAACATATTCAAATTAATCAATTTTTTAAATCAAATTAAGTAACAATCTGAAACTGCTTAAATGAAATGCTATCACTAAAAGCTTAAATCAAAACTCAATCAATTCACCTTCCGCAACTGTTTATCGGGGTGACAAATTAAGAAAACTCTAGCTCACAAGGAGCCAATGCTAAATCAAGTGTTCTACTATGTTCACTCTCAATCAATCTCACATCAGTAAGGATGTGACCCGTGTCCTCTGATTGCGTGGCTTGGTCAATAGGCTCCATAGATGAAGTAATTATGATCAGAGTCTTTTGATCGGGTGGTTTGGCCAGTCAGACTTCATTATATTACAATCACGACCATAGCCCGCATGCTCCCCAATGGCTCTGCCCTTTGAGTTGTGAATCATAAGGTATACTTGATAGGGAAAACATCACTCTGTCAGCTAAGGTTGACTTAAGATTGTCTTCTTAGACAAACACCACTCCAGGTCTACAAGAATTTCTTGGATGACATAACCCATGTGTTGCTGATGAAGATCCTTCTATCAAGTTAGGTTGACTACCTCCTCTGACTAAGTATACTAGGGACCACAACCGCGATGATGGAACCATGTGATCGCACGCCATCATTCCCCAACCATCGGTTTTAAATGATGAATTTCATAACCTAAATTCTGAAACTCCATATGCTGTTATTATACGCTATGCATTTAGCAATCTAACGACTAGCCTTAATCGAAAGTTGTCTCTCACTCATTGAGAGGGGTAATTAACTATAGGGGCTTGCGCATATAGGAAACCTGGAACCAGATCTAAAGTCCTCACTAACTGAGGATGAAATCTCTGGGTAGTGTCTTATCTACTATTCAGTCTGCCTTCTAAAAATTACAACAACATCCTTCAAATCATACTCTATTCAATTTAAATAATTGTCAAGAGGTTGGTGGCATATTTTTGGAGCCCACAGATTTCTGGCGACTCCGCTGGGGACATGATTCTCTTTCCATCTTTGGCTAGTCATATATGTGCTATAATAACAATAAAATTTTTGAAAATTCAAAATAACGAAATGATGATTTAAGTGTGTAATAAATTCAATATGAGGCTCTATGTGGAATGAATCATTCCATAGAGTATATCTTTATTACACCATTATTTTTCCCTATAACGCCTCTGCATCTTGAAAGTATGGGATGAAATAATAATTGCTAATTACTAATCTCCATCTTTCACTTTTGTAGAAATGGATCTACAAAGCACTCTCCTTTCAGTTCGAGATGTGTGAACATCTGCCAGCCAAGCGTTGTCATCAACACAGATGTCGGGCTACCATTCAATTTGGTAGCTTGAATTTCTCATCGTACTGCAACTCTGCCACACTGATACATTCATCTGAGGCCATGCTGGAAGGCCTCAAGTTATTGAAGCTCCTACTAGCCATGTGCGCCAACCAGTTCAACAGCAACCCTAAATCCTAAACTCTAAACCCAAAGCCCTAAACCAAAAACCCTAAACCCTTAAAAACTAAAATCCTAAACCTAAACTAAATAAAACTTAAAAATAAAATTAATAAGAAAACCAAAAACTAAATAAAATAAATTAAAAACCTAATTTAAAACCTAAATCTAAATCTAAAAATAAAATAAAATAAAAAATGAAAACTAAACTAAAATAAAATAAAGAAAAACATAAACTAAACTGAAAAATAAAATAAACCTAAAAAAATTAAAACCTAAATGTAAAATAAAAATAAACTAAACCTAAAATAAAATTAAATAAAGACCTAAACCAAAAATAAACCTAAAAATATATTTAAAAAGTAAAACCAAAACCCTAAACTAAAAAAATAACTTAAAATAAACAAAACAAAATAAACCCAAACCTAAACTACAATAAACTAAACTAAAATAAGCTAAACAAAAATAAATAAAACCTAAACCTAAACCCAAAATATACTAAACCTAAACCCTAAACTAAATATAATAAAATAAACTAAAAATAAACCTAAACCTAAACTAAATAATAAAACCTAAAAATAAACCTAAAATAAAAATGAAAAACCTAAACTAAGAAAATAAAATAAAAACATAAACCTAAATCTAAAAATAAAAAATAATATCAAAACCTAAATAATAAAAAAAGAAAACTAAACTAAAAAATAAACATAGATTTAAACCTAAACTTAAAAAATAAACTAAAATAAAAAACCTAAACTAAAATAAATAAACTGTAAATAAATAAACTAAACTAAATAAAAATAAAAAATAGACCAAAATATAAATAAAAAATAAAAAAAGTAAATTAAATAAAAAATAAACTAAATAAACCTAAACTAGGTTTGTAATTGTTTTCAAAAAATTATAAATCTAAATAATTTTAACTCTAAACTACTACTCTAACCACTCCCAACACTAAAACCTCCACACCACACCACACTCCTAAACTAACCCTAAATCCTAAATCCTCCCTAAACCAAACCCAAAATCCTAAACCTAACTAAATGCCTCCTATACCACCCTAAACCAAACCACTCCTAATAATAAATCCTAAACCCTTCTTCACTCCTAAACTAACCCACCCTAACTCCCCACCCTAAGCTAACCTAAACTCCTAAACCTACCACACTATAAACCTAAACCTCCCTAAACCCTAAAATAACCTCAAACTATACCCTAAACCCTAAACCCTAAATCCTATAAACTTGAAAACATAAGCCTTAATTAAATAAAACCTAAAATTAAAATAAATAAAAAAACTCAAGCCTAAATAAAATAAATTGAAATAAAAAATTAAACTAAACCTAAACCTAAACCTAAAAATAAAATAAAATTAAGAAAATAAAAGTAAACTAAAATATAATAGATAAAATCCTAAACTAAACTAAAAAAATAAAATAAACCTAAGAATAAAAAACCTAAATATAAAATAAAAAAATTAACCTAGAAAAAGAAAATAAAAACTAAATAAAAACCTAAACTTAAAAAATAAACCAAAATAAATAAAAATAAAACCTAAACCCTAAAGAAAACCTAAACTTAAAATAAAAATAAAAAAATAAAATATAATAAACCTAAACCTAAACTAAAATAAATTAAGCTAAAATAAATAAAACTTAAACCTAAACTTAAAATAAACTAAACTTAGACCTAAACCTAATCTAAATAAAATAAAATAAAATAAAATCAAACCAAAACCTAAACTAAAAGATATAACCTAAAAATAAACCTAAAACCTAAACTTAAAAAATTAAAATAAAAACCTAAACCTAAACCAAAAAATAAAAAATAAAACCTAAACCTAGAAAATAAAATATAAATAAAACACAACTAACAAAAAAAACCTAAAACTAAAAAAAAAATAAAATAAAACCTAAACTAAAATAAATAAACCTAAAATAAATATAAACTTAATATTAATAAAAAATACTAAAATAAAAAAATAAAATAAACTAAAATAAATAAAAGATAAACTAAATAAACATAAACCAACCAGGTTTACATAACTTTAAAAAAAACCACCTTAAATCCTAAACCCTAAACCTAAACCCTCCTAAACCTAAACCCTAAACCCTAAACCCTAAACTTAACCCTAAACCCTAAACCCTAAACCCACCCCTAATAAACACTAAATCCTAAACTAACACTAAACCCTAAACCCTCCCTCCAAACTAAATCTAAACCCTACCCCAAACCTAAACCTAAACCTAAAGTAACTAAATAAATTAAAAAATAAACCTAAAGCCTAAAATGTAATCAACTGGCCAGAACCTTGATCGCAAGAACATCATTATCAACTAGGCTCAATCTAGATCTAGCGGTGGAGGTGAAGGTGGAGGCGGTAGTTATCGCATTGCTGGTGGGGGATATGAAGGTGCTGGTGGATATGGAGGTAGTTGTCAGAGTAGTGGTGGTTATGGAGGCAGGAAGAATGATGGAGGTTACATCCATAGTGGTGGCGGAGGGAGAGATCGAGGATATGATGGTGGATCTCGCTACTCAAGAGGCTTGGGTGGTTCTGATGTAAACTAGAGAAATTGAAGAATGATCGATCCAATCTGCTACTTATGGAACTGTGTCTTTACAGTAGAGACAGTTCTAGTTATGTAGGGTTTTTAATTTTCATTATGCATGCTCAGTTTCGATCTATGTCGTCGCTTGTGTCTTAAACAACTTGTTGTCTTACTTGGTTGATAAAATTGAAAAGAAGAAATATTGAATCTAAATTTGTTCTCTATTAAAAAAAACTAAAAACCCAAAACACTAAACTAAAACCTAAACCCTAAACTTAAAAATTAAACCCTAAAAACCCTAAACCCTAAACCCTAGACCCTAAACCCTAAATCCTAAACCCTAAGCCATAAACCCTAAAATGTAAACCCTAAACTCTAAACCCTAAATCCTAAACCCTAAACCCTAAACCCTAAACTCTAAACCCTAAACTAATCCTAAACCCTAAAACTTAAGAAGCTAAAAACTTAAACCTAAACTAATTAAAACTTAAAAGTAAAATAAATAAAAAAACCTTAACCAAAATAAAATAAAAACATAAACTAAAACCTAAACCTAAACCTAAACCTAAAAAAGAAAATAAAATAAAAAATAAAAATTAAAGTAAAATAAAATAAATAAAAACCAAAACTAAACTAAAAAAACCTAAATAAAATAAAAACTAAACCTAAAATAAAATAAAATAAAAACTAAAATAAATCTAAACCAAAAAAATAAACCAAAAAAATAAACCTAAAAATAAAAAAATAAAACCTAAACCTAAAATAAAAATAAAATAAATCTAACCCTAAAATAAATGAATAAACAAAAATAAAACCTAAACCTAAATCAAGATAAAATAAAATCAACTAAAATAAACCTAAATTTAAACTTAAAATAAAGCCTAAATAAAACTAAAATAAACATAAACTAAACCTAAAAGAAAATAAAACTTAATTAAAAAATATAAACCTAAACCAAACCTAAACATAAAATTTAAAACCTAAACTAAAATAAATAAACCTAAAATAAATAAACTAAACTAAATAAAATAAAATAAACCTAAATAAAAATAAAATAAAATAAACTAAAATAAATAAAATAATACTAAATAAACATAAACTACCACTGCTTAATTAAAATAAATTAAAAAATTAAATAAAACCCTAACCCCCCTAAATCCCTAAACCCTAACTAAACCTAAACTAAACCCTAAACCTAAACTCACACCCTACCACCCTAAACTCTAAACTCCTAAACCAACAGTGACCCCAAACCCTGACCCTCCACCCTACTAAACCAAAAAACCCTAAACTTAAAAAACCTAAACTGGACTAAATAAAACCAAAAAATAAAATAAATAAAAAAACCTAAACCTAAATAAAATAATAAAATAAAAATAAAATAAAAACCTAAACTAAAACATAAACCTAAACTTAAAAGTAAAATAAAATAATAAAAATAAAAACTAAACTAAAACAAAATAAATAAAAACTTAAACTAAACTAAGAAATAAAATAAACCATAAACTAAAAAAACTAAACTATAAATAAAATAAAACAAACCTACTAATCCATAACTAAATATAATAAAATAAACTAAAATAAAAACCTAAAATAAAAAATAAAACCTAAAATAAACTAAAATAAAACCAAACCTAAATCTAAATAAAACCTAACCCTAAACCTAATAATAAAAGTAAAACCTAAACTTAAAATAAAATAAAAAAAACTAAACTAAAATAAACATAAACCTAAACCTAAACCTAAACTAAAATAAAATGCTAAAAAATAAACTAAATAAATAAAATATACTAAATAAAATATATATAAATTAAATAAATCTAAACTGGGTTTGCTTAATTAAAAAAAAATCCTAATCCTAAACCCTAAACCTAAACCTAAATCCTAAAACTAACCCTAAACCCTACACATAACCCTAAACCCTAACTAAAACTAAAACTAAAACTAGTTAAATAAACTAAATCCCTCCCCAGTTGCTAAACCCTCTAAAACTAAAACTAAAATCTAAATAAAACTAAACTAAAATAAAATTTAAATTAAAACTAAACTAAAATCCTAATCAAAACTATGACCTCTAAAAACCTAAACCAGACTAAACCCAAACCATAATAAACCGACCCCACTCCAAAATAAAATAATAAAACAAAATAAAACAAACTTAACTAATAAAACTAAAATACTAAAACAAAAATAATAAAACCTAAATAAACTAAACTAATAAAAAAACCCCAAAACAAAACTTAAGCCTAATAATAATAATAATAATAATAATAATAATAATAATAATAATAATAATAATAATAACTAAACTAAATAAAATAAAATCTAATAAATAATAAATAACTAAAAACCTAAACCCTAAAAAATTAGTTAAAAAAACCTAAATCCCTAAACCTAAAAATTAACTAAACTAAATATTATAAAACCTAAACCCCTAAACCCTATAATAAACCAAAATTAAAATAAAACCTAAACCCATCCACTTCCATTTTGGCTCTTCTTGAATCCCTTTCATTTTCGTTCTCCTTCTCGATGTTTATGTGCTAGTTTTCTAAAAATTTCTTCTAGTTTGGCTTTGGATCTTCTGCCTTAGGCTGATCCTTGTTCAATTCTTAAGTGGCACCATTTGCCATGGCATCATGTTCTACAAATACTTAGGGAAAACCAAATGCTCCAGCTGCTCTAGCTCGAGCTTCCGATTCTTTGGGTATAGCTAAACCATTTTCCACTAAATCCTTCAAAGATGCCTTATCTAGTAAGGATTCTTCAACTTCTTTTATTCTTTCTTTAAACCTAGTTCATACAACCTTTGAAGGTGTTCCGACTATTATGTGGTCTTACTTGGATACTGAAAAACTAACCGAGCCTTATGCGTATACTTTGTCTGGAAAATTTTCTTTTTGGCATCCTGGTATGGAGAAAATTTGATTTTTCTATCATGATTTGAATATTTCTAGTGTTTTTTATTTGTTTACTAGATGGTAGACATGTGCTGATTAAATTATCTAATGACCTTGATTATAGTCATATCTTTGCTCGCCGATCTTATTATGCTAAAAACTTTGAATTGCGTATTCTTAAATGGACTCCATTTTTTTGACTTTAAAATGAAATCTCCTAGAGCACCAGTTTGGTTATCTTTACCTAATCTTTAGGTTCACTTTATTAATTATCAATTCTTGCATTCTATGAGTTCTATTTTGGTAGACCCTTGCAAATCGATCAAGCAACCATAGCCAAATCCAAGCAATCGATTGCTCAGATCCTTGTTGAAATTGATGTAACAAAGAAATTTCCTAAGGATGTGTGGATTGGATAAAAAAAATATAGATATTTCTAACATGTTGAGTTTGAAAACATCCCTGCTTTTTACAATCATTGTAATACTCATGGGCATGATGTATTAGAATGTTTTGTTCCTCATCAACATCTTCGAAAGAAAGTGGTTAAAGATCTTAAGGTTGGTGGCAAAATTGGACATTAAAAAAGTGATAAAAGAAATTCTGCTTTAAATGAAAAGGATACTGATGTTGTGAATGAAATTGTTGATGTTTCTAATGATGTTCCTAATGTTTCTAATGTTGTTAAAAATGCTTATGTAACTGTTTTGTAGAGTAATCAGGTTTCAGCTACTATTATTTATGATATTCTTGAAAATTTGCAAGTGGATGATTTTCCTATTTTAGTTTCTAATTCTAAGAAGATTTGTGATAAAGTTATTGAAAATCTTATAGAAAATGTTTCTCTTATTTTGCAAAAAAAAATTTAAAAGAAAATCTTATTTTATCTTCATTGAATTTGGTCAAGAATGATGGTATGGAGCTTATTGATAATGTGCAGCCAAGTTTTTGTTTGGTTAATAAATATATTTCTGCCCTTTCTTTAACTATTATTCTAGATGGTATTTTGTTTAGTGATAATTCTCATTTAATGGAGAATAAGGATTTATCTTATTATTAAATGGGATCTTCTCCTAATTCTATTATTAATAATGATGACAAAAAATTTTCAGATGATCAATCCATGGAAAATGAGATCAATTTTCAAACTATTTTTGTGAAAAGGAAAAAATATTTTAAAAATTATCCTCCTAATGTTTCTAGATCTACTCGATATTCTTCATCTTCTTTGCCTAATAAAAATTAATGTTTAACTTTCTTATTTGGAATGTGAGGGGTGGTACTCTTCTTGTTAGAAATAAATTAGGAATCTTTGTAGAATTTATAATGTTGGTTTCTTGGTTATTCTTGAACCTCTTTTTTTTTCTAAAATAATCCATGTGGCAGATGATTGGTTTTAGCAATTTTATTTCAATAGCAATAATAACATTTGGTTATTTTGGAATTTCTCTTTTTCTACTAATGTTATTAATTATTTTCATCAAGTTATTAATGTGGATATTTTATTTGGTTATTATCATGCTTTTGGCTCTTTTGTTTATGATACTTGTAACAAGTTAGGGAGGAGAATTCCTTGGGATCAATTATCAAATTTTGCTTCTGTTGTTAATAATTCTTGGATTGTTGGGGATTTCAATATGGTCCTTTTGAATGAAAGGAAAGGGGTTCTTTGAATTTACATTAAATAGAAGATTTTGCAAATATGATTCTGGATTGTATTCTTTATTATGTTGGTTTCATTGGTTCTAAATTTACTTGGAATAATCATAGACGGTTTGATCATGCATTATTTAATAATTATTTGTTAAATTGTTACTTTAAGATGGAGCATCTTAGTAGAACTCTCTCAGATCATGCTCCTCTTTTGGTTTCTATTAAGGATGTTGTTCATAATAATAATGTCATTAAAAATTTTTGTTTTCAAAATATGTGGTTACAAGATAAAAGTTTTCTTGATGTTATTGCTTATAATTAGTGTGCTCCTCTTTCTCCTGATGATTCTGCATTTGGTATGATGAGATTTTGGCTTAAGCATAATATCACTTGGTGGAATAGAAATTGCATTAAAAATCTTTTTGATAATATCAAGAATATGGAACAAAAGGTGAAAGATTTGGAAGAACTTATTAGGATTGTTCTTTATGTTTCTAATCTTTGAAGCTAAAGATAATCTCATTAAGTTTCGGATTTGGAGGAGACTTATTGGAGACAAAAAGCTACCTCTAAGCATCTTTTGAGGGGAGAGAAACACTAAATATTTTCATGCTTTGGTAATGAAAAGGAGGGTTCTTGGTTACATTCATAAAATCAAGAACTTTGATAGTTCTTGGCTTACCAAAAAAGAGGATATATTTTCTTCTACTCTTAATTATTATTTTAAAGATCTTTTAAATAAAATTGTCAACTTGAGCATTTATCCAATCACTCTATCATCCCTTCTATTATGTCTACAGGATAATGAGTGCTTGGTTGCTCCTCCTTTGATCGAAATTTATAATATTTTTTAATGGTATGAATGTTGATTCTGCAAGGATGATGGTTACACTACTTTATTCTTTCAAAAAAGCTTGGTTTATTATTAAAATTGATCTTGGATGTTAAGGATTTTTTTCAAGGGAATTCTATTCCTAAATATTTTACTAGCACTTCTATTATTCTTATTCCAAAGAAAGATAATCCGACTTTTGGAATGACTTTATACCTTTTAGTACTTTTTTTTTCAATAAATTGATTTCTAAAATTTTGATTAATAGGCTTAGTAAGTTTCTTCCTAAGATTATCTCTCCTAATCAAACTTTTGTGAAAGGTAGAACTATTTGGATAACATCTTGCTTGCTCAAGAATTGATTCATGATTTGAATGTTAAAACTATAGGTGGAAACTTACTTTTTTAAGCTTGACATCATCGAAGCTTATGATAACATTTCTTGGGATTTTCTTAATATCATTCTTACATTATTTGGTTTTTCTAATCATTTTCTTTCTTTGGTTAACAATATAGTTAGAAATGTTTGGTTTTCATTATTTATCAATGGTGAAAACTTTGGTTTATTTAATTCCTCTGAGGGTATAAGACAAGGTGACCCTCTTTCTTCGTCGCTTTTATTATTGTGGTTGAATATTTGTCTCATTGGCTTAATCTTTTTTTTAGAAGAATTCTAGTATGTATTTCAAGAATCTTGGTGGCTATCTCTCACTTAAGCTTTGCTAATGATTTCATAATTTTTTGTAATTGCTCATTACATTATGTTAAAAAAGCTTAAGGATTTTTTAAATAAATTTGAAAATGAAAGTGGCCTTTGATTAGTACTCATAAAAGTTGTTTGATCACTTCTACTTCTATTTCTATTTATAGAATTAATAAAATAAAGGACATCACTGGTTTATCTCATCAAAATCTTCCTATTAAATATTTAGGCTCCCCTATATATTATGGCCATAAGAGATTCCATCTCTTTAATGAGGTAATTCAGAATATTCAAAATAAAATTTCTACCATTGAATTTCATTTTTTATCTTTTGGTGGTAGATTAATTGTTATTAAAAGTATTCTTTATTCTCTTCCTTTTTTACTTATTGCTTAATATTGTTTCTACTTCCCACGTTCTTATCATGATTGAAAGACTTTTCAATAAGTTGTTTTCGGGCTCTAGGAATTTGGCCAAAAGGCTTCATTGAACTTCTTGGTCTAATATTTGTGGTACTATTTATGAAGGTGGTATTGGGTGTAGATCTTTAAGGGATTCTGCCAATGTTTTTTTGTATAAACTTTGGTGGAATTGTTGGAAAAATGAAAGTTTTGGGCTAAATTCATGAAATTTAAATTTTGCAAAGGTAAGCATCTTTAATTTGCAATTATAAACATGGTGACTCTATAGTTTGGAAATGGCTCTGTGATATTAAATGGAAAGCATAACCTCATTTTTTTTGGGGTATTAATAATGGATCTTCTTTTTTTAGGTGAGATAATTGGATGGGGGATTTTTCCATTGATTCTCGCTTAATATGCACTCTACTTCTTCTTTGAAAGTTAGTCATTTTATTTATAATGGTGAATGGAATTTCTCTCTTTAAATGATTTGATTCTTGATTTCATTAGTAATAACATCATTAATTTCTATTGAAGGTAATTTTTTGGATCAAATTCTTTCAAAATTTCTAGTAATGGAGAATTTTCTTTTAAAGATACTTGAACCTCATTTTGGAAGAGGTCATTTTAGCAATGAGAAGATCTCAAGTTCAAATAGAGATTTCTAATTCAATATCAAGTCACTATGCTTAGTAACTTAGGAAATGCATTTTGACATAAATCCAATCTACTTGGTTTGATGCAAAACCAAGTCAAATATCCGGCATAAATTAAATCAAGTAAATTAATGAAAATAAAATGGAAGTTCAAAGTCAAACTTAAAGTCAAATCTAGTCAACCTAGGATTTGACTTAAGTGGACCACTTGGTCAAAAAGTCAACCTACTAAAATTTGACCAAATTAAATCATTAAAAATATTTCAAATGATATAAACATGTTTGATCACAATGAAAGAAATTTGAGTCCATTGAGGCCTAGATTAGGTAAGTTAAATTCCTTAAATCAAAATAACCTAAATAGGCTACATTGAACTCAAAACCAAGGAAAATTCAAATCACTTTGAACCAATGCATATGGGATGGAGACTAATCCTCTTAAACCTTGCTAATGAGGGAATTAAGTGCTAATTAACCTCCCTAACTATACCACTTAAGGAACTAAATGACAAAACCCAAAATGAATTAAAAAAATTCACTAGGGAAGGTAAAATCCATTTTCCCTTCCTATCTCCCACCTCTTCATCTAGACACTTGTAAGGCATGAGGGGAATCAACAAGCTTCCAAGCTCTCTTCATGTCCCAGCCAACCAAGGATTAGCCAAAAAAGAGCTTTAAAGCTCACCACATAGAAAACAGATACACTCTTCCCAAGGAGAATTGAAGTTCCCTTCACCTTCATACATCCAAATGAAGCCAAATGAAAGCTCTTCCCTCCCAAGTGTTCTTAACCATTGCAAACCACTAAAGCCAAAATTTCTAAGCCAAGGGTTGGTCTAGGGAACAATCATAAGAATTAACCAATTCCTTTGGTAAGCAAGCTTGATTCGAGTTTCTGAAGCTCTAAGATCAATTCAAAGCCAATTGTCCAACAAATTGAGGTATGCCATTAACGAGCTTGAATTTTTCTTTAAATAATTTGGTTGTGATCATTTTCAAATAAAACATGATCTTCAATAAGATCAAATCATATGATCAGGATATCCTTCAATGAACGTAGTAATTGAAATCACTTGATTTCATGCTCTAGATCATTCACAAATTAGCAAAAAACACTATGAAGGCTCTCGAATTCATAGAAATGAAGGAGATGAGCCCTCCACCATCGATCTATGTATTTGGATTGGATCCGATCTAGAGGGCGGAATGATTTTCCCTTTAAGAATGGTGGGATCGATCCACCGATCTTCGATGATGATCCAAGATCATCCTAATAGTATGATGTGGCACCATGTGGCTCTACATGGACCAACTTGCATGCCACATGATGCACCACGCAAGTGTCCACGCAACATGATCTGGTGGGCCCCTTCACTTAAAATATAAATACCATTATTTAATGATTTAAAATCCTTAAAAAATTAATAAAACTTATAAAATTTATAAAAAATAAATATAAATTAGAAAATACAAATGAAAGCTCTATGGATTCATCTTGATGAGAGGAATCCATAGGAAATAAAATCTCAAGTATTTTTCCCTTAATTTAGGTTAATTGAAAAACATTAAACCCAAATTTTTCTCTAAATAATAATCCAATTAATTAGAAACTTTGGGAATTGAAATTAAGCATAAAACACACCTTAGATGAATTTTTGGGGATTTAATTCTCTAAATTCAAAGGAAATTGAAAATTCATATGCTTAACCTTTAAATTAATCAAATTAATTAATCCTTAATGAAACAATTAGGAAATTTTAATCTAACAACCTTAAATCACCCTAATGAACTTCAGTGAACATTAAAACATCACTTAAACTCAATTAAACCTAAAAATCCTTAAATTCCCCTAATTAGGTAATTAAATGAATTAAATAATTCAATTAAATAACCTAAATTTAATTAAATCATAGTAAATCAACCAGTTAACCAACAATTATGAATAAACCATCATTGGAAAGATATTTTAGTGAGGAATTTATGAAAAATAAAAACCTTAATTGAATCTCATTCAATTAGGCCTAATTTAAGTTTTAATGAAATAATTAAATCCTTAATTACTCCCTAATTGTAAATTTAATCAAGATGAAACTTTGAACATTTGAAATTGATATGCGACCCCACTTGCCAAAAAAATTTCAATCCCAATTGATCTGAAGTTGTTAATTTTCTAAATCCTTAAGTCAATGTTAATCAAATATTGGTTAAGGAAATTAATTAATCTATTAAATTAAGTGGTAATTCAACCAATTTCAATCAAGCATCAAAAACTAGGAACTTCTAAATATCCTAAGTCAATTGAAGTGATCAAACTCAATCTTAAGTTAATGAAGTAAAACCTAGGTTAACAAAATTATTAATTAACTTAAACCTTAAACTTTGAATTAATGAAATTTAATGAAAACACTCATCTCTAATGAATTTAAGAATGAATCTAAAACTTAGGTCAATTAAATAAGATCAGAAAATTAAGATGAGTACTTTAGGTTAAGCCTAATCCATGAACAAACTTAAGGTACTAATTCATATTAATGAACTTAAACTTTAACATTACAAATCCATAATTTGATAAACTTAAATTAAATTGAATGAAATCAAAATTTAATCTAAACTCTTTAAATTAACATGAACTAAATCAAATGAAACCCATATAGCTTAATTCAAAATGAAACAAACCAAACAAATTAAATTAAACAAATTAAATTAAACAAAGCAATTCAAACAAATAAAATAACTCAAATCAAATCTAAAATTAAAAAGGAAAAGAAAAATAAAACCAATCCAAACATAAACAACATCAAAAAGATTAACTAAGAAACTTAGGGATCTTAGACTTTTGGAAACTTCATTAGAATTAGATGTTGGATGGAAAGAGCTCCATTCAAAATGGAATCATTCCATTCTTCATTCTTGATAACCTATACAACTTTAACAAAATTAAATGATTGAATTGAAACTTGAACTTAAAGGAGCCTAGTAAAGCCTTACCACACAAACTCCACTTTTACACACACTAGATCATTTAGGTCACAGACTCTAGATCTAGGTTAGATCATTTTCTAATTTTCTTTAATCTTCTATGCAGTACTTCATATGTCTATGTGGTGTATTGCTTTAGACTGGATTCCTAGGCTTATTTGTTCATTAGATTGGATGTTAGGGTGTTCTTTCTAGATTTAACACTATTTTCTGCAAGGGGTTGTGCTAAAGGGATCTTTACAATAAATAAATCATAAAACTGTTGTTTGCTTGCAGGTGCTGAAAATCCCATAACATAGTCTAGAGGACTGGTGGGCCTTGCAAACAACTAATACTAAGCTCGTATGTTTGTGAAATATAAATTGCTTTGTGTGTTGTGTGTATTTCCTAACATATATTTTATAGGGTTTAGGATTTCTTTGGAATTTTAAATGTAAATTTAAGCTTACAATTAGGTTAGGATCTATGGGGTCTAGGATTAACAGGAGTTAACCCAACTAGGAGATGGTGTAGTGGTCCCCGGTGGAGCTCGATGGTTGTCCCTGAAAAAGACTTTCCTGGAAAGAAGACCTATAGATCTAAACTTGTAGTTCTAGGCTGGGTTTTTTTAGGGCAAAACTCAACCTCCATTTTCTTTCTTCGGGTGTATGCGATCCATCACTTTTCTTATATAATTTAATTTGGCTTGATTTATTTTGGGTGCACAATAGACAACATGCTTTTCTAGGTTTCTTTATGCTATGTTTGTGTGATGTATGCCTATGTAGGCTCATAGGATAAACTAAATTTTCTACCCAACTAAATTAATCAAAACATAAAATAAATACAACTCATAATCTTCATATAAAAGCCTAGGCTTTAAAGAAAGATAAAATATGTAGCAACCCCTTAGTTGGATGTTTTAACATCATGCATAAATCATATTGTTTCACTCTTGATTAAGGAAGGGCTTCCATCTTTGCCAAAGAACCTGGGCTTGGCCTTTGAAAGCCTATGATGGAAGAACACCTTCTTCTATTTTGATTTTTCTCATAACCTTTTTCTAGTTATGCATTAGGGAAAAATTGCATTCCTATGACCTAAATGAATCTTGAGTCAAAATTCATAAAACCTAGAAAATATGCATTAGTTAGATACATCCTCATGCCCTACATGATCTTAGGGATCAGGGAGTTAGTATAGTTTCATAGATTTCTTTCCTAAAATGCAACACCCTTCCATCTTGCTTTCATGTGACGACTCATAAATTTAAAATATGCTTAGGTGGTGTTAGCGACCTTCTCCAGGTTGTAAGTCCAAAAGAGTCGAATAGGCTAGTTCCTGTGAGGAGAATGGCCAATGATTTCCAAAGATAGAGCTAGATCGAGCCGACATGTGTTAAAGCACTGTGACTGGTAAGCATCCCTTTAGAATAAGTCTTCAACCCTAGGCATTTTGCAATCTTGTGCTGCTATAATCTAAGCCCTAGATTTCTATGAAAATGACAACTAAAAATCTAAAATTAAATCTCAAATTTGAAGCCTAATCATAGGATAGTTGAAATATCTACTGTGTATCCTAGTATCAATAGGCTTTTCCTTCTCTTTCGCATTTGATTCTTGAAAATGACTCTCTCCAATTTGGACCTCACCCAATTGAATTTTCAAAAATCAATTCTATGAAAGCTACCTTAGTAGTCTTTAGAAATAACCATGTATTTCTTTAATCAAGAGTATTCTTAAGAAGAGACCCTTCCTAAGATGTAATTAAGTATAAGGGCTTACCTTTATAGGGAACCATGATCCCAAGATAAAATAAACCTTGTTCTACCTTTCCATGTAGTTCGGGAAAATACTGGTACATGAGACCCATTAGCCTTAGGAGTCTTTTATTGAAATGATCAATCTAGAGAGCATGTTTATCTTTCGAGATAATATGTTTATTCTTTAATGTCATATTTGGTCATCTAAATAAAATATTCCTAAACTCTATGTGGTGTCATTTCTTTTCTATTCAAAAAACCAACATATTTTTTTGACTACTGGGATTGGTTCCTCTCTCCATCTTTAGAAGTAAAGGGTTATTTCTATATATCTTAGTGCCACCAGTCAAGACTACATTTCTTTTTGTTGGATACCTCTCCATTTTATTTTTGGTTGAGCCTATCCAACATCTTGGATAGAGGTTCTGGAACTCTTCATTTATCATAGCTAAATGATTTGGTCCTAGAATCAAATCCTGAAATAAAATGAGAGAAACAAAAGAAAACCAAGTCATTTTTATTAAGACCTAAATATAGTAAAGACGGATTTGAAACCATTCCAATATGGAAATGAAATGTTAAATTTAAAAAGGTATGAAAAGTACTTCAAATTTTGAAAAGCAGATGTCCAAAAACTAAAGTCTCAAAGTTAAACTTATCCTTGATCTTACTTTAGCTTTGTACTAGAGCTAAAGATAATCAAGATAGGTCCTTGAATGGATACCCTTTGTTTTACTACATTCAAAGATGGCAAACACCTAAGGATGTAGATTGAAATGAAGGCATTCCTTCAAATCTGAGAAAATCAATCAAAAGCGACATAGTTATGCATATTGCCCCTTTACCACAACGATTGAAGTTTGAATTGCATTTTTTAAAAAAAGGATAAAAACATAAATCATCCCAAAAAGAGAATGCCTTATTGACCTTAGGAAGAGGTTGATTAAGGAACTAAATGTGAATCTTCAATTTCTATAGAAGAAAATTTTACATAAATGCAAATCAGCTTTAATCTCAATTCATTTCCACAAGTCCACTGGAATATTGGAAAATCAGTTCAAGCGACCAAATCTAAGAAGTGACTTGAGGTAACCCTCTTTAGACCTTTTCAAAACCTTAAATTCTTAAGAGCTTAGGAGAGAGTCAAAAGAGGAAGATGAAATGACATAAACAAAACAAAGTGAAAGGATTCACTCTTTCCTAATCAATCAAGAAAAGAGGGGTAGCAAAAGAGAATTCTAATTCTCGATAAAGTTGAAATGAATGAAATTTAAACTAATAAATTTAAATCAACTTCTTAATGAGAGTTTCCTCATTAAATGAAATGATATTTCATGAATGGCTTTAATTAATTATAAAAGCTAAATCATGAAGAAAAATAAATGAAGAGTTTAATCCTTCTAAATAAATCATGATCTTAGATTGGGTCCTAAGGGTGATATTTCATCTCTCAGTAAAAATATGAAACTTTTATCTAAATAGTTGATAGATAAATCACTTGGACATTGTCAATCCAAATGAATGAAGAAAGCCTTAGTTTTCTCTCATAGACTAAGCCATTATATGCTTTCAATACAAAGTGAACCTAAGGAGAATCCTTTGCAATGTCTTATGACCTATTTGAAATTGTCTTAATGTCAAGTATGGTGGTCAAAGATTTCATTTCAAGTTGAGATTACCTTTAATCTTATATGTGCTATAAAATAATGCAAATCAAACTTGACTTTCTAATAACATAGCATATACCCTAGAGGGTCCTCTTTTAAATGATGATCTTTAAATGAATAGATCATGAGGTCTATTGATCTAGAGGATAGAGTTAGACCTACCTTCCTGCATATCAAAAGGAAATTCTTGAAATCAAATTCAAAATGGTAGAGTTATACCACCAAATGACATTAAAAAGAAATGGCAAATGAGTCATCTTCAAAATGTGATGTCTTGCCCATCTTAGAAGTTGTTGCAAAATCAAGCATCATAATGCTCATTAAAATAATATGAAATATGAAATAAAATAAAAAATGAAAAAGAAATGAAAGTACAGAAAGGCATTACATAATCATGTAATTTGCCTTACTTAACTATAAGCAACTTCTGATGTGTATTCCACTATGAAAAGTTTCTAGGTTATCTTCTATGAAGATAGACTACTAAGAACTTATTAACATTTTAGTCGATTAAAAAAATTCAAAAGAAGAAAATCTCCAACCCACTTGTTGATCCGTGCATTGGTCAACATTAATTATAAACATGAAAGTGAATTTATATAGGCTCAATTCTAATCAATTGATAAGATGGTGCCATATAAATTCAATCAAATAAAGAAAGTAATTTTTAGCTTCATGAAAATTCAATCTTGAAAACTCAACCTAGAAAAAGAACTTAGTCTCAATCACATTTTTGATTGAAGACAAAAATTCAAACATGAAAAAAAGCAACTTCAAAATTAATGAAACATCTTTAAATGCTCTTGGATGGTCCTATCCAGCCCAAATAAGAAAAAAGAAGGGAATCAAATGGAAATAAAAAGAAGAAACATATTGATTATTGAAGGATGTTCATATTCATCCTAAAGTGTTGAGTCTTTAGGAATATCATTCTACTCTAAATGACCTCACTGCATATTTGATTCCATTAGAAAATTTTGATTTTAGAAGTGTAAAGTTTTCAAGGAAGTCATTATGCCAATCTTAAATGACTCACTCCACCAAATAATTTTGAATTCATAAATGTACCATCTTTAGAAAGTCATTTTTACCAATTTTAAATGGCTTTAATAGATTTGTTGTTCCATGAAAAGATGAAAAAGAAATAGAAATGTTGGATCATATTATATGATCAATCAAGCAAAAACTTGAATCATATCAAAAAGTCAATCAATATAATATTGTATTTGGACAAAAAGTCAAATACATCAAATTTCCTAGCAAATCATTTAGTGGAGTCATTTCATAAAGAGTGAAATGTTATGGAAATGAGTTAAATACATCTATCTTCTTAGTGAATCTGTAACTAGGAAAAATTATGAATGTAACCTTTCATAAAGAAATGAAATCAAAATATTACCAAAAGAAAGAAAGAAAGAAAAGTAAAGGGATGAAGGACTATATCCAAGAGCAAAAGAATGAAGTCTAAAATTTCTAAGCATGTGAACATTTTGACTTTAAAATTCTCCACATCAAAATAAAATGGTAGGGTTAGAAGTTAAAATTGTCCCTAGCTAAACAAAAAATAATCGATATCTCATGCTTTATAATTTTAGCCTTTGCCATGATTGGGAGCTCACTTGTAGTTAAACAAAAAAGATAGTGGATCTTTTTTTAAGTCCATATTTTTGAATGTCAAAGGTCCCATTGAGTATACTCGATTCCATTACAAATGAAGTAAAATACCAATGTAAATGGACATTTTAACTTCAAACTTCTCCACATCAAAATAAAGTGGTAGAAGTCAAAATTGTCCCTAGTAAAAAAAAATAAGCAATATCTCATACTTTATCATTTTAGCCTTTGCCATGATTGGGTGAGCTTTAAAAAAAAAGAAAAGTGGATCTTCTTTTCCAAGGGTCCATATCCTTTGTATGGAAAAGATCTCATTGAGTATACTCTGATTCCATTACAAGTGGCCTATAACCATAAACAAGAAAAGTTATGGAATCATAGAGCCATTGCATGAAAAAAGCTTAAGTAGTTTGGGTCCTAACTTTGTTTTCAAAGGCACTCTACAATGCATGAATTTTGTTTAGATGTGTCAGAGATTTATATAGTCTTCAAGTTTAGGATGCACCCTTAGAATTTGAAGAAAAATCCCATTCCACAATTGACAAGTTGATATCAATGATCTAACTCTTTAATGAGGTTATTGATGACTTGATCAACCTATCTTTGGTTTAAAGACTACTTTATCTAGAAATAAATTGAAATGATCTCGATGTAGCTATAAACTTAAGCTTGATGCCATTTCCATAAACTGTCCCTTGATGATTGTGGTCACCAAAAGAAAAGCAAATTTTGCTAAATTAAAAGCTAGAAAATGATGGATGTACATGAGAAGAAAACTTTCTTCTTGGTTAGCTAACATCATTATATGACCCAAGAGACTAGGGTAAAATCTTTACCTTGAAAATGTTCATATTACCCATATTTCATTTTAAAATCAAAAAACTTTCATGCATAAGATTATCCATCTTAAGGATAACTTATCTAAAAATTGTCAAATTAAAATAATAGAAAAGAAGAATTGAAAGCATATGATATGACATTCAGAATCCTTACAAGAATGTTCTGTTATAGAGTCATATCATTCAATCTCAAAATATTTGGGTAATTTAGCAAAAGGATCATGATCAAGATTTCTTATAATCCCACTTTCAATTAGGTTGAGGGTTATATTGAAAATCTTGCCAAAGAAAGAAAAAGAAAATAAAAGAAACATCAATATGATTTGAAGAACAATCTTATTACTACATATAGAGTCTTGAAATTTACTTTGAAGTAATTTGAGACCTTGTAGTAAAATATAGAAGGATCAAAAATGCAAAAAAAAATAAGAAATGAATCAAGACAAGTTATGAAATTTCATTTCATATATCCTTTAAAGAATAATAAATTAACTGAAAAAAATTCAATTTCAAACTTATTAGAGAATCTTAATTTTTTTAATAAGTTAATCCTTTCAATTTTGTTGATTAGGGATAAAATTTTTTTTCTGAGAATCCAAAAGATTATCTTGATTCTCATTCACTTTGGAAAGCTTTAAAGGAATCTTTTTATCTCTATTGATCCCAAGAGAATGCCTTATAAGTTGTTGATTCATGTCAACAAAGCAGAAATGATATACATGTCCAAACAAAAAGAAAAAGAAATTACATTCGAGAAGCAATGGTTGACTTTGGTTCTTACTACCTAAAGAACTACACAGTCACATGCAAGTTCAAAAAGATAGAATTTTCAAGTTAGTACCCTATGATGTCTCGCCTTTAGTGACATGGACATCTAGCATGGTTCATTGTAACTTTGAGATGAAAAAAGAAAGAAAGAAAAATGATGAACTTCTATGCTCATAGCATAGTAAAGCATTGGGTCCAAAATATACCCAAATCCTCCTTCAAAAAATAAATTCCAACTCTTTGAAACCTTCTTCACTAAACTTCTTCATGTGTAAGGAGTATTAGTGAAATCAAGAAATGGAAGCAAACCTTCCATCACCCTTTCATCAAGTTAGACTGATTAAGTAAAGATCAAGTTCATGAAACTCTTACTTATTAGTCAAAACTTTTGGGGATTAGGATTAAGTCACTTTGACCCCTTTTTCGTCATTGATATCACCTAAAAGGTGGGAACAAGCCCTTTGTGGCACCTTTCTCATGTCCTTCTAGGTTTGGAGTAAGCCTTCGTGCACCATTCCTATGAAAAACTACCTTTGTAGGTTTGGAGCAAGCCCTTCGTGGCACCATTCATATTGTGTACATGATTGGATCAAGTCATTGTGACTCTTTTCATGTTACACAGGCTATTTAGATTGGATTAAGTCTTTCTAACCCATTTCTAATAGCCAAAAAGATGTAAGTCCCCTAGTCGACATCCTACTTTTGTGTACATGATTGGATCAAGTTATTGTGACTCCTTTCATGTTACACTGGCTATTTAGATTGGATCAAGTCTTTAGACCCTTTCTAATAAAGAAGATATAAGTCCCTAGTCAATTCTTTCTAAACACTCAAGAGTAAGTCCCCTAGCGATATCCTACTATTGTACATTATTGGATCAAGTCATTGTGACCCTTTCATGTTACAGCTATTTAGATTGGATCAAGTCTTTATGACCCTTTCTAATAGAAAGATGTAAGTCCCTTAATCGACATTCTTTCTAAACATCAGAGTAAGTCCCCAAAGATCCTACTATTTTGTACATGATTGGATCAAGTCATTGTGACCCCTTTCATGTTACATGCTATTTAGATTGTTCAAGTCTTTATGACAAAATAGCGAAAGATGTAAGTCCCTTAGTTAGCATTCTTTCTAAACATCTGGAGTAAGTCCCTAGTTGGCATCCTATTTTGAGGATTGGATCATGTCTTTAAGGACCTCTCCTATTTTAGCTAATTAGGATGGATCAATCCCTTAATGACCCTTTAGCTAATCAAAGAAGTAAGTCGAGCATTCTTTCTAATCTAAAGAAGTAAGTTCCTAGATTCTTTTCTAATCAAGTAAGAGTAAGAGATCCTACATAAGTCCCCAAGTTGGCATTTTATTTTGAGGATTGGATCATGTCTTTAAGGACCCCTTTCCTCTTTTCAACTAATTATGGATTATGTTACCCCATCTTATTAGCTAATCACATTAGAGTAAGTCCCCAATTGGCATTCTATTTTGTGGATTGGATTATGTCTTTAAGGACCCCTTTTCTCTTTTCAGCTAATTAGGATAGATCATGCCCTTAACAGCCTCATCTTATTAGTTAATCAAAAAGATGTAAGTTCCCAGTCGGCATTCTTTCTAATCATAAAGAAGTTCCCTAGTCGGTATTCTTTCTAACCAAATAAAAGTAAGTTCCCTAGTTGGCTTCCTTTTCAAATTTCTATGGAATGGAGCCAAGCCATTGAAGGCCCCATTTCTTTGGACTACTCAAATAGGATTAAGTCCATCAGACCTCTATTTAGTAGTCAAAGTGCTACGGATTAGGATCAAGCATTTCAAGCCTCTTCTCCCCAGCATAGATTTTGAGGATTGGATCATGTCTTTAAAGTTAACTCTCCTCTATTTAGCTAACTAGGATGGACCATGCCCTTAACGACCCCATCTTATTAGTTAATCACATGGATCACCAATATTCTATTTTAAGAGAGTCCCTTTGAGCATAGTGATTGCATTGGGAATTGATCATTCTTTGATTCCATTCCTATTCATCTTAGAACTTAATGAAGTTAAGTTTCTAGAATGAATCACACCAAAGAAAAGATAGGTATACATATACCTATCTTTCACAATCAAAACCTAAATAGAAATTCAAATCAAAATCAAAATCAAGAATTGGAACCCCAAGCTTATGGTTGTATGTTGATCATCAACACCAATATGTGAAGTGTATTCGATCCACTACACATATTGGGGTCCAATTATGACCATTTTGGAAGTGGTCATTTTAGCAATGAGAAGATCTTAAGTTCAAATAGAATTTTCTAATTCAATGTAAGTCACTATGCTTAGTAACTTAGGAAATGCATTTTGAGAAATCCAATCTACTTAGTTTGATGCAAAACCAAGTCAAATATCCAACATAAATTAAATCAAGTAAATCAATAAAAAATGGAAATTCAAAGTCAAACCTAAAGTCAACTCTAGTCAACCTAGATTGACTTAAGTGAGCCCACTTGGTCAAAAGTCAACCACTAAAATTTGACCAAATTAAATCATCAAAAATATTTCAAATGATCAAATAACATGTTTGATCAATAACAAAGAAAATTGAGTCCATTGAGGCCTGGGATTAGTATGTTAAATTCAAATCAAAATAACCTAAATAGGTCACATTAAACTCAAACCCAAGGAAAATTCAAATCACTTTCAACCAATGCATATGGGATGGAGACTAATCCTCTTAAGCCTTGCTAATGAGGGAATTAAGTGCTAATTAATCTCTTAACTAAGCCAATTAAGGAACTAAATGACAAACCCAAAATGAATTTTTCACCATGGGAAGGTAAAATCCATTTTCCCTTCCCTATCTTCCCACCTTTCAGACACTTGTAAAGAGGGGGGGATCCTAGCAAGCTTAAGATCTCTTCCCCTAACTGACCAAGGATTAGCCAAAAAGAGCTTTAAAGCTCTACCACGTAAAAAAACATGATACACTCTTCCCAAGGAGAATTGAAGTTCCCTTCACCTTCATACATCCAAACTGAAGCCAAATGAAAGCTCTTCCCCCTCCCAAGTGTTCTTAACCATTGCAAACCACCAAAGCTAAAATTTTCAAGCCAAAGGTTGGTCTAGGGAACAATCAGTGAGGAATTAACCTAATTCCTTTGGCAAGCAGGTTCGATTCAAGGTTCTGAAGCTCTAGGAACAATTTCAAAGCCAATCATCTAATGAATTGAGGTATGCCATTAACAAGCTCTAGTTTTTCCTTAAGGAATTCAATTGTGGTCATTTTCAAACAAAATGTGATCTTCAATAAGATCAAACCATATATGATCATAGGATATCCTTCAATGATCATGTAGCAATAAGAATCACTTGATTTCATGCTCTAGATTGTTCATAATTAGAAAAGTACTATGAATGGCTCCTCCATAAATGAAGGAGATGAGCGGCCCAATCCATGTATTTGGATTGAGCCCGATCAAAGTGAGGATGATTTTCACCCTTAAATCATTCAATTTCTTCGACGGTCCACAAGATCATGGTAACCGATCTGCACGCGGGCTCCATGTGGACCAACCCATGCACAGATGGGACACACCATGCATGGATCCCGCATCCCTTCACTTAAAAATTAAATACCATTATTAATGGTTTAAAATAATTAAAAATTAATAGAATCTTAAAACTCATTAAAAAATAAATATAAAGAAAAAATACAAATGAAAGCTCTATGGATTCATCTTGATGAGAGGAATGTAGAAATTAAAATCTAATTTATTGGGTATTTTTTGCTTAATTTGGTTAATTAAAAAACATTAAACCCTACTCTCTAATTAATAATCCAATTAATTTGAAACTTTGGGAAATGAAATTAAGCATAAAACATACCTTAGATGAATTTTTGGGATTTAATTAATTCAAAGGAAATTGAAATTTAATATGCTTACCCTTAAAATTAATCAAATTAATTAATCCTTAATGAAATAATTAGGAAATTTTAATCTAACAACCTTAAATAACCAAAATGAACTTTAGTGAACATTAAAACATCACTTAAACTCAATTAAACCTAAGAATCCTTAAATTTACCTAATTAGGCAATTCAATGAATTAAATAAGTCAATTAAATAACCTGAATTTAATTAAATCATAGTAAATCAATCAGTTAACCAAAAATTATGAATAAACCCTCATTGGAAAGATATTTCAGTGAGGAATTTATAAAAAATAAATCTCTTAACTAAATCTAATTGAATTAGCCCTAATTTAAATTTTAATAAAATAATTAAAACCTTAATTACATCCCTCCAAAAATCTAATCAAAATGAAACTTTGAAAATTTGAAATTAGCATGTAACCCCACTTGCCAAAAAAAATTTTCAATCCAATTGATCTATGGATTAGAAGTTGTTAATTTATAAATCCTAGGTCAATGTTAATCAAATATTAGGTTAAGGAAATTAATTAATCTATTAAATTAAATGGTAATTCAAATCAATTTCAATCAAACATCAAAACTATTAAGGAACTTCTAAATATTCTAAGTCAATTGAAGTGATCAAACTCAATCTTAAGTTAATGAAGTAAAACCTTAGGTTAACAAAATTATTAATTAACTTCAACCTTAAACTTTGAATCAATGAAATTTAATGGAAAAACTCATCTTTAATGAATTTAAGAATGAATCTAAAACTTAGGTCAATTAAATCAGATCAAATAATAACCTAAGTACTTTAGGTTAAGCCTAATCCATGAACAAACTTAAGGTACTAATTCATATTAATGAACTTAAACTTTAAGCTTACAAATGATTTAATAAACTTAAATTAAATTGAATGAAATCAAACTTTAATCTAAACTCTTTAAATTAACATGAACCAAATCAAATGAAACCCATATAGCTTATTTCAAAATGAAACAAATCAAACAAATAAAATCAAACAAAGTAATTCAAACAAATGAAATAACTCAAATCAAATCTAAAATTCTAAAGGAAAAGAAACATAAAACCAATCTAAACATAAACAACATCAAAAGAATTAATTAATAAACTTAAGGATCTTAGTTAGACTTTTGGAAACTTCAGAATTAGGATGTTGAATGGAAAGAGCTCCATCCAAAAATGGAATCATTCCATTCTTTATTCTTGAAATCCTATACAACCTTAAAAATTAAAATGGAATAAAAATGAATTTGGATCATTAAATTATTTGATTTGAAATTGCCCAAAGGTAAAAATTAAACAAAATCAAATGTTAAATTAAAACATGAACTTAAAGGAGCCTAGCAAAGCCTTACCACACAAACTCCTCTTTACACACACTAGATCATTTAGGTCACGGACTCTAGATCTAGCATAGATCATTCTGATTTTTTAATCTTATGTTGTATTTCACAATGTGGTGTATTTCTTTAGACCGATGCAGGCTTGTTTGTTCATTAGACGATGTTAGGCATTCTTTCTAGATTTAACACTTTTTTTTTGCAAGGGGCTGTGCTAAGGGATCACTGTAATAAATAAATCATAAAATTATTGTTTGCATGCAGGTGCTAAAAATCCTTTAACATAGTCCATAAGATAGGTGGGTCTGGCAAGCAACTAATGCTAAGCCCGTATGTTTGTGAAATATAAACTACTTTGTGTGATATGTGTATTTCTTAATGTCTATTTTGCTAGGTGTAGGATTTCTTTTAAATTTTAAATGTAAATTTGAGAATAGAATTAGGTTAGGATCTATGGGGTCTAGGATTAGCAGGAGCTGACCCAACTAGGAGATGGTGTAGTGGTCCCCTATGGGGCCAGATGGATGTCCCTAAAGAGGGAGACTTTCCTAGAAAGAAGACCCATAGATCTAAAGTTGTAGTTCTAGGCCAGGTTGTGTAAGGGCAGAACTCAACCGCCCATTTTTCTTTCTTTTGGGGTGTACAGCGGTATCTGGCCGCATCGACCTTTTTCTTAGATAATTTAATTTGGCTTGATTTATTTTGGGTGTGCAATAGAAACAACATGCTTTTTCTAGGTTTCTTTTGTGCTATGTTTATGCTATGATGTATGCCTGATGTAGGCTCATAGGATAAACTAAATTTTTACCCAACTAAATCAATCAAACATAAAAAATAAATGTAATTCATAATCTTAATATAAAAGCCTAGGCATTAAAGTAAGATAAAATATGTAGCAACCCCTTAGCTGGATGTTTTAACATCATGCATAAATTATATTGTTTTACTCTTGATTAAGGAAGGGCTTCCATCTTTGACAAAGAATTGGGCTTGACCTTTGAGAGCCTATGATGGAAGAACACCTTCTTCTATTCTGATTTGACCTATAACCTTTTTCTAATTGCATGCATAAATTGCATTCCTATGACTTAAATGAATCTTGAGTCAAAATTCATAAAACCTAGAAAATATGCATTAGTTAGATGCATCCTCATGCCCTACATGATCTTGAGAATTAGGGAGTGAGTCTAGTTTTATAGATTTCTTTCCTAGAAATGCAATAGCCCAACCATCTTGCATTCATGTGACCTAACTTCATAAATTTAAAATACGCTTAGGTGGTGTTAGTTGGTAGCCTTCTCTAGGTAGGTTGTAAGTCCAGAAGAGTCAAGAATAGGCTAGTTCCCTCAGGTGAGGAGAATGGCCAATGATTTCCAAGAACTAGGTCAAGCATCTGACATGTGTCAGAAGCACCTGTAGACTAGGTTCTAAAGCATCCTTTTTAGGAATAAGTCTTCAACCCTAGGCATTTCTACAATCTTATGCTGCTAGAATCTAAGCCCTAGATTTCTAAGAAAATGACAACTAAAAATCTAAAATTAAATCCCAAATTTGAAGCCCAGTCATAGGATAGTTGAAATGTCTACTAGTATCCCAATATCAATAGGCATTTTCTACTCTTTCCCATTTGACTCTTGAAAATGACTCTCTCCAATTTGGACCTCTCCCAATTGAATTTCCAAAATCAATCCTTTGAAAGCTACCTTAGTAGTCTTTAGAATAACCTTTATTTCTTTAATCGAGTATTCTTAGGAAGAGACTTCCTAAGATGTAATTAACTATGAGGCTTGCCTTTATAGAAACCATGATCCCAAGATAAAATAAACCTGTTCTACCTTTCCATGTAGTTTAGGGAAAATACTCTAGTACACGAAAAGGCCCATTAGCCTTAGGAGTCTTTTATTGAAATGATTGAATCCATTAGGAGAGCATGTTTATCTTTGAGATAATATGTTTATTCCTTAATGCTATATTTGGTCATCTAAATAAAATATTTCTAAACTCTATGTGGTGTCATTTCTTTTCTATTCTAGAAAACACCAATAGATACTTGGCACTATATTAGAGTTAAAAAAATCCTCTTCTCCTATTTTCCTTAAAATTGGGAATAATATTATTCCTACTTTTATTCTATTCTTGTGTGGAGAATTTTAAGGGATTGTATTGCTATTGATTCTTTACTCTTAAACAAAGGTTTTTATCCACCCTTTAAATGCATGTGTTGCTATCATATTGAGAATGTTAGTCATGTTTTTGTTAATGGTGCCATTACATCTAAAGTTTGGAGTTGGTATGAGGATTTATTTAAATTAAGTTGTTTTAATGGTAATTTAACTTTAATGCAACTTCTTGACTCTTATTTTCTTAATGTTAAAGGGCATATCAAAATTATGGTGGCTATTACTTTGATTTGGTTTATTTGTTTGAAATGATGCTAAGCATCATAATGTGCCTATGAATTATAAGAGGAATATTGCTAGGACTAAAGATAAGATTTTTTCTTTACATAAGGTGCTCTTCTTAGTAGTACTAATTTTAGAGGTTGCAAGTTTCTTGCCTCTAAATTGCATTTTCTTATTGTGACTTGTCTCCAGATTATAAAATTATTCATTGGATTAAGCCTCTTAATTGTTGTATTAAATTTAATACGATGCTGTGCATAGAACAAGTCAGGTTGTGGTGGTATTTTTAGAAATAATCTTGGGAATATTATCTTGGTTTTTTCCACTCCTCTCTCTACTAATTCTATTATTTTTGTTGAATTGTTGGTTGTTTATCATGCTCTTAAGCTTTGTTTGTATAGAAATTTTCATAATATTTGGTTGGAATCTGATGCTGAGATGGTTGTTTCTATGATCAATTCTAACCATAAGGGTAATGCTGAGCTTTTTTATTAAATTAGAAATATCAAAGCTATTATCTCTAAACTTTCTTTTAAAATTACTCATATTTTAAGAGAAGGTAAAGCTTGTGAGGATTTCTTAGCTGGTTTAGGTTGTAATCTGTCTGATTTTACTTTTTTACCACTATGAATATTTCTAAGAAATTAACAGGGCTATCTAATTTAGATAAATCTGATTTTCCTTATGTTAGATTTTCTTAGATTTTTTTCTCTTTCTTTCTATTGGTGGTTTTCTTGGGGCTTCTATTTGGGAGCTTCTGGTGGTTTTGGTTTGTTCATTGGCTCCTATTCTTTCTTGGGCACTTTCTATTCTTGTTTTATTCTTTGTATTTTATAGGTTGGAATGCTAGCTTTTAGCTATTTTGTTATCATTGTTATCGATGCTCTTACTTTTATTGTGGTATCTCTTGTGGTTTTATTTTTTTGGCTTTGGTTGGTTGGTTGGTTTCTTTTTGGGCTTTGTTGGTCTCTTGAGCTTCTTGGTTTTGGGTGCCTTCTCTGGATGTGATGTTGGATGTGCTTCTCTTCCTTCTATTTCATTTTAGGGTTAGTTTGGTTTTTTGGGTGTGCTACTTACTTTCCTTTGTGGTTTTGGTGGTTGTTGTTACTTATTTTGGTTGGTGGTTACTGTGTCTTTTGGTTTCTTTATTTTGGTTGGTGAGCTTGCTGGTTGCTTCTCTTCTCCCCACTTGCTTCAATTTCTGATATTTCCTCCTTGGTTGGTGACTTTGTTTCTTTCTCCTACTACTTTTGGGTGGTTGGATGGTTAGCTTGGAATTTTTTTCTTTGTTGGCCATTTTTCTATTTGTTGCTGGTTCTTGGTGGTTCTTATGTTCTCTTTTTGGTGGTTGGTTCTAGATCTTTATTGGTTATTGTGTGCTCGGGTGCCTTTGTGAGGTTTGTTGCTATGATGGCTAGAATGTTTACTCTTTGTTGGTTGGTGGTTTTTTTGTGAATGTAACCCTCCTTTGAGTTTGGCTACTCACTAATTTTGTTGTTCTAAAGTTTGTGATTAATCCTGAGCCTTTTCTTTAGCTTTTCTTTCATTTCTCTTTATGTCTGTTTATTTTATTTTAATTGTGCTTATCTCTGCTTTATTTTTTCCTTAGTTTGTTTGCTCTTGGTCTCTTCAGTGGTATGCTAACTTGCTGAGATTTTGTGTTGTAGTTCTTTTTTTAGTTTTCCTTGCTTTTGTTTTCTTGTTAGAGGATTTTTCTTTTTATGTCTTTTGTAGCTCTTTGAGCGAGTCTTTGAGATTTATCCCTTTAAGGACATTATATCCTTCACTTTTAATAAAATTCCTTTACCAAAAAACAAAAAAAAAAACCTAAACCCTATACCTTAAACCCTAAAAACTCTAAAGCCTGAACCCTAAACCCTAAACCCCAAACCCTAAATCCTAACCCTAAATCCTAAACCCTAAAACCCTAAACCATAAACCCTAAACCCTAAACCCTAAATCCTAAACCCTAAAAACCTAAAAACATAAACCTAAACTAAATAAAACATAAAAATAAAATAAAATAATAAAAAATAAAATAAAAAATAAAACTTAAGCTAAAACATAAACCTAAACCTAAAAATAAAATAAAATAAAATAATAAAAATAAACTAAAATAAAATAAATAAAACCTAAACTAAATGAAAAATAAAATAAACCTAAGAATAAATAACCTAAATAAAATAAAACTAAACATGAAATAAAAAATAAACCTAAAATAAAAGAAAATAAAACCTAAACCTAAAAAAATAAACCTAAAAAAATAAAACTAAAACCAACCCTAAACTAAAACAAAACCTAAAATAAAAAAAATAACAAAATAAAAAAGTTAAACCTAAATTAAAATAAACTAAACTAAAATAAAACATAAACCTAAACCTAAACTAAATAAAATAAAATAAACTAAAATAAACCTAAACCTAAACTAAAATAAACTAAAAAATAAACCTAAAATAAAAACCTAAAACCTAAACCTAAAAAAATAAAATAAACTTAAACCTAAAAATAAAAAATAAAACCTAAACCTATAAAATAAAAAAAATAAAACTCAACTAAAAATAAACCTAAACCTAGACCCAAACCTAAAATAAACTAAATAAAAAACATAAACTAAAATAAATAAACCTAAAATAAATAAACTAAACTAAATAAAATTAAAAAATAAATATAAGTAAAAATAAAAAATAAACTAAACTAAAATAAATAAAAAATAAATTAAATATACTAAATAAACCTAAACCTACCACTTTACTAAATTTTCTTTTTTTTTTAAAAAAAACCTTAAACCCTAAATCCTAAACCCTAAACCCAAAACCCAAAACCCTAAACCCTAAACCTATAACCCTAAACCTTAAACTCTAATCCCTAATCCCTAACCCTAAACTACCCTAAACCAAAAAAAACCTAAAATCTAAACCCTAAACCCTAAACCCAAAACCATAAACCCTAAACCTTAAACCCCAAACAAACCCTAAACCTAAAGTAACTAAATAAATTAAAAATAAACCTAAAGCCTAAAACCTAAACTAAACCTAAACCTAAACCCTAAGCATGAACATCACCATTAACCAAGCTCAGATATGGTGGATATGGAGGTGGTGGTCAATGGTGGTTATGGAGAGGAGGGCTGTAGAGGTTACAACCGTGGTTATGGGGAGAGAGATCGGGATATTATGGTGGATTCGCTACTGAGAGGCGGTGGTTATGATGGGAACAAGGAAAAAGAACATAATCACCTACCGCTTATGGAACTATGTCTTTAAGAGATTTTAGTTATTTAGGGTTTTTGATTTGCTCTATGTGTGCTCATTTTTTATCTATGTTGCCGCTTATGTCTTACAAAACTTAGTGCGTTACTTGGTTGATGAAATCAAAAATAAAGAAATGTTGAATATGAATTTATTCTCTATTAAAAAAAACTAAAATCCTTGAACCCTAAACTAAAACTTGAACCCTAAACCTAAAAGCTAAATCCTAAACCCTAAACCCTAAAAACCCTAAACCCTAAACCTTAAACCTTAAACTCTAAAAAAACTTAAACCCTAAACAAACCTAAACCCTAAACTAAAACCTAAACTACAAATTTAAATTAAACTAACCCTAACCTAAACCCTAAAAATCTAACCTAACCCAACTTTAAACTAAACCTTAACTAAACCTAAAGTTTTAAACTAAACTAAACCTAAACTTAATAAACCCTACTAACTCTAACTAAATTTTAACATAACCCTAACCTAACCTAACTCCACCTAACCTAACTAACAAACCTAAAACCTCCTCCCTCCTCAGCGCTCTCTCTCTCTGGTGATTTTGCATCCTCTGTGCATCCGTCTGGGATCTCTGTAATTTTGGCTTAAATGAATTCAAAGGCTTGAATGGCATCTATCGACATGGTGCTTCATCCTTAATCATGACTATGGTGAGTTTGATTCATATGGCTCCACCTCAAATTTTGGATGCTTTGGCTAAGACATCGACATTTTGGGATCGAAAACCCAAATGCTACAAATTCTACTAAATCATTTAAGGAAGCGCTCTCTAGTAAGGCTTCTCAACATGTTGAGTTGGTTAATCTCATTTTGACTTCTTTCATGGTTTTCCAGTCATTATGTTCTCTAATGTGGATGTTGAATTATTGGTGAAACCATTTGAATTCTCTCTTGTTAGAAAATTTTTTTACGTTGTCTGAATTTGGATAAAATCTACATCTTTTTTCATCATCTTAAGCATACGGGTGCCTTCTCGATTGGCTTTATTGACCCTCAACATATTCTGATTCAACTTTCTAATGATCTATATTATTCAATTATTTTTGTGCATCACTCTTTATCTTTAATTGTCAAAATGCATCAAGTGGTCACCCCTTTAACATTAAGGAGGAATCTCTTATTGTCCTTGTGGGTTATCTCTTCCTAATATGCCCATTCATTTTGTTACACATGATGTGCTTTTTTGCGCTCTTTTTGGTGCTTTTGTAACTCAACCAATCACTGTGATCTTACCCTTCTGTGGCTCAGATCCTAGTGGAATTACACATAACTAAAAAAATACCCTAAGGAAGTTTGGATTGGCTCTAAAAAATACAGGTATTCATAATAGGTTGAATTGGAGAATCTTCTAGTTTTTTTGTTCTAACTATAAAATTCATGGCCATGAAAATTTTGATTGCTTTATTCTCCATCCTCATTTAAAAAAGAGAAATCCTCCCAAATAAAATCTTATTCCTAAATATGTCCCCTACATATGTTAAAAATGTGATCCTAAGAATGGTATGAAGGTCGCTATTGAGGTTGATTCCTTGAATATCGTGGGTCATTTCTTGAACCTTTGGATCCCATCTACTATGGTTTAATGATTTTCTAATGGGAAAGATGAATTACCTCTTACCTCTTCTTTAAATTTTAAAATTTCTAATGCGAAGAATAACAAATTTTCAAGGTTATTGGATGATGAATCTATTTCCTTTGATTCTATCCTTGCTTCTATGCCAACTTTGATCGATGAATATTAAGTTTTCAATGAGAATTTAAATGATGTCAAGCAAGCTGAAAATATTTTTGATCTGGATTTAACTGTCTGTGCTTTTAATGGTTCTAAATCATCACTATCTCTCATTTCAAATCTTGATATTCATTTTAATCCTACTTTTCAACTTAATTTGGATTTGGAAGAGGGTGAACTCCTCTATAAACACTTGGAGAAGTCTCTTAAATTGGTGACCAATGTTACTAAATCTTACTATGATGACTCTAGGGAAAAGGAAATGGTTTTCAAACTTATCATGCCAAAAGAAAAAAAGTGTTAAAATTAGCCTCACAAACTATCTAAAACACTAGATCTACTATAGCCTCTTCTCTCTTAATTATCCTTTTCTTTCCCCTTTTACTTCATTATGTTTAATTTTCTTATTAGGAATGTTAGAGGGAAAGTACCCTCTATATTCAATCATAGAAATCTTTATCACATTCATAATATTTCTTTACTCATTATTTTGGAACTTATTCATGCTAATAAAATTAATCATGTTGCTAGAATGATCGGCTACAACAAATTTTACTCCAATGTTAGTAATAAGATCTGGTGTTTTTGGAATAATTTCATTGAGGTTTTTATTATTGATGATTTTGAACAAGTTGTTAATGCTCAAATCTCTTATGGTGACTATTGTGTTTTGAGCTCTTTTGTTTATGCTTCTTATTATAGATCTGATTGAAACCTCCTTTGGGATAATTTGAGAAATTTTGCTACCTCAAACAAACCTTAGTTTGTGGATGGTGATTTCAACACTATTTTATTTTCGAAATGGTGTGGTGGTTGCTCTCCAATATTTATTCTAGGAAGAATTTTCCAATATGATCCTTGATTGTAATTTAGTTGATATTGGCTTTAAGGGTTCTAATTACACTTGGGAAAACTTTAGACTTTGGCAAAGGTTGGATAGGATTCTTTTTAATACTCATTGGATTACTCAATGGCCTATTACTTATGTTGATCATTTAAGCGAAACCTTGTCTAATCATGCTCCTCTTTTGGTTTCTATTAAACATAATTCTAATAAATTAAAAAAAACTCCTCTCCTTTTAGATTTGAACATGTGGATTCAACATATTAATTTCCTTGATGTTGTAGCTAAGAATTTGAAAGCCCTTTACATCATGATAATTGATTATGGGGATGAATAGACTTTGGTTTAAACATAAAAGACTTAAACAAAATTTGGGTTGGTGGGACAAGCATTGTTTCAAAAACCTTTCTACTAATATTAAAGACATGGAAAATTTGGTTTATGATCTTGAAGTCTCTGTTATGTCTAATCCTTCTAAGCTTACAGAATTGACTGAAGTGAAAGATAAACTTATCAATTTTTAAAATATGGAAGAGACTTACTCACGCCAAAAGCTGGTAGTAAAGATATTATAGATGGTGACAGGAATACTGGGTATTTCCATGCTTAGAGAGCTTTGAATAATATTCAAAAAATTAAAAATGACTACAAAGATTGGATTATGGATAAAAATGAGATTAAGGATTTGGTTATTAATTACTTTATAAATATGCTTAACAAGAATTGCTCTTATGAAGCTATTTCCAAATCACACTTGATTCTTTCCATTATTAATAATGATGATAATGATTTGCTTACCATTTTGCCTAATGAAGATGAATTTTTTAAAGTTCTAAATAGCATGAGCATTGATTTTGTTGCTAGTCTCGAGGGTTTTACTACTCAATTTTTCAAAATGTTGGTTTATCATTAAAATGATTTGATTGAGGCAATGATTGATTTTTTTAATGGTAATCCTTTTTCCAGATATTTTTCTATTACTTTTATTATTCTCATACCAAAAAAAGATAACCTGGATTATTGGGGTGATTTTAGACCTATTAATCTTTGCATCTTCTTCAATAATCTAATTTTTAAAATCCTTACCAACAAGCTTAGTCCTTTATTAATAAAATTATCTCCCTCAACCCAACTGGTTTTGTTAGAGGTAAATCTATTTTTGACAATATTTTACTTGTTGAAGAACAAATTCATGATCTTGATGCCAAGACTAAAGGGGGCAACATTCTTTTTAAATTAGATATTACCAAAGCCTTTGATAACATCTCTTGGGACTTCCTTTTCCAGATTTTGAATTTTTTTGGGTTTTCTAAAAAATTATTTTTCTTATAAAAATTATATCAATAATGCTGGTTTTGATTTTGCTTAATGGGGAAGCCCTGGTTTCTTTCCTCTTCCCATGGCTTAAGACAAGGGGATCCCTTATCTCTAGCTTTATTTATTATTGTTGTTGAGTACTTATCTAGGAGCATCAATGATTTATTCTTAAATAATTCTAGTATCTACAAAACTCTTGGTGGTCTCCTATTTTCCATCTAAGTTTTGTTAATCATTTTATTATTTTTGCAATGCTTCTATTCATCACATCAAGCATCTTAAGAAATTTTTAAATAAATTTGGGAGAAAAAAGTGGCTTGATAAATGATAACAAAAGCTATTTTATCACTTTCTCTAGCATCTCCAATACTAAACTCAATCAAATCCTTCATATCACTAATTTTAAACATCAATAATTACCTCTAAGTAGTTTGGTGGTCCACTCTTTAAAGGCCCAAAATGTTCCCATGTCTTTGACGAGTTAATTCAAAAAATTTCAAATAAAATATCAATTTGGGAATTCCATTTACTATCCTTTGGTGGTAGGCTCACTATCCTTAAAAACACTCTCAACTCTATGCCTCTTAATTTGATTCAAACTATTATTCCCAGTAATGCTACACTTATCAGAATTGATCGTTTGCTTAACAAATTTTTTGGGGCTCTAATAATTCTACCAAAAGAATGCATTGGACATCTTGGAATAAATGTTGTGGTCCTTTGGATGAAGGTGCTCTTGGTTGCAAACCTAATCATGAAGCTATCACTTCATTTTCTCATAAACTCTGGTGGAAATTCAGAAAGAATGATAGCCTTTGGGCTAATTTTATGATGAAAAAATATTGTCAAAGTAAACACCCTCTTAACTATGCATATAAATTTGGTGACTCTCCAGTTTGGAAAAGGCTTTGTTCTATTAAATGGGTTGTTGAATCGTTATTTGTATCCAAATTCAATTTTTCCTTTTCTAGCAAGACAATTGGATGGCAGTTCTATTGACACCCATTTATCTACCCACTCTACTGCTATCAAAGTTAATTATTTTTGGCTTAATAACAATTGGAATGAAAACAAACTTGAGAACTATATCCTATTTCTTATATTGACAACTTTAGAAATATTCCCATTTCTTCTAACAAACTGACAAATTGTTTTAAACTTTCTCATAATGGTGATTTTGTTCTTAAAGAGATTTGAAACTTTATTAGAGATAAACATCACCCTTCTAATATTTTTATTAAACTTTGGAACATTATCATTCCCATTTCTAATTTGTTTTTAGCTTGGAGGATTTTGAATAACTATATTCTCGTGGAATCTTTGCTCTGGACAAAAGGGTTTTATTTACCTTCAAAGTGCTATTGTTGCTTTCATATTAAAAATGTAAATCATGATTTTTTTCAATGGACCTGTTGCTTCTAGATTATTGTTTTGGTATGATGACTTATATAATACCAAATATTTTCATGGTTCTCTTTCTTTAAATCAACTTCTAGAAGCCTATTCCAAAAACACTGTGAAAGGTCATATAAAAGTTTTAAAAGCTATTACGATTATCTGGTTCATTTGGATGGATAGAAATGATGCTAAATGTCGTGTTATTCCTATGAACCATAAAAGGATCTTGGCTAGAACTACATAAACAATTCATGCTCATTTTAATGCCAATTTTATTTGTAACATTCATTTTAGAGGTTACAAATTTGCGGCTAAAAAATTGGGTATCATTTTTCCTGATCTAGACTCTCATAAAGGTGCTAGAATTATCCATTGGATCAAACCTAAAGACAATGTGATTAAAGTTAATACTAATGGTTCTAGTGCTTTCAATAAATATGGTTGTGGTGGTATCCTTAGGGATTCTAAAGGAGTCATTATGCTTTTGCTTATCCTCTCAAAGCTATTTTGTTCTCTTTCGAGCTTATGGCTATTATAAAGCAATTGAAATATGTTGAATAAAGGTTCCTTCAACATCAGGATTGAAGTTGATGCTCTCTTGCTTCTTGACATCCTTAATTCCAATAAAAATGGGAATGTTGAATTAGTTTATCTTCTTAATCATACTAAAATTCTACTTTCTCATGTTTGTTTTAAAATTTCCCACATCCTTCATGAAGGTAATGGTTGTGATTATTTAGCTAATTTTGGTGCCAACTTAACTAATTTCACTTTAATTTGACAACTAAACATTGCCTAATTATTAAGAGGTTTGGTTAATTTGGATAACACTGATTTATCTCAGATTATAATTCCTTAGCTTGGTTTTATTATTGATTTTTTATGATCCCTTGTTTTTGTTTTGCCCTCTTTAAACCATCTTTGGGTTGTGGTGATCTACTAATTTTCCCTTGTTGGGTCTAAGTTTTTCAAGTCCTGCTTTTTATTTTGGCCTTGTTGTTGCTACCTGGTGGTTTTTGTAAGTGTAGTTGGGGTTTTGGTTTTTCAGCTTATGGTTTATCTTGGCTTTTACCAAAATTTTCCTTGTCGCTTTATTTCCTCCTTCCTAGTTATCTAACTTTTCTGTATGGGTTTCCTCCTTTCTAGCATACTCCAAACCTAATAAATCTACTATGGTGGATGATAGTGTGGCTTTGTTGGCTTTGGTTGGTTGGTTATTTGGCTATTTTGGTGGTTTATCTATGGCATAATGGTGGAGGGCAAGTTTTGTTGATTGGGGCTTAGTGGTAGGATTCGTTGTCTATTTTTATTCTTTTATGGGTTGGACCTCCTATACTTTTTTGGGTTTGGGTATTGTTCTCAAAATGGCTAATCGACTGTTATTGTTATTTGGGCTTGGCTAGTGGTGGCTAGGTTGGGTGGTTATATTGTTGTTATTTTTGTTTGTTGGCTTAATTTCTATCTTACTAAGCTTTGTATCTTTCTATCTCTGGCTAGCTTTCTTACCCTTATGGATTGGATTTTCTTTTTTCCTTGATTGGGTTTGGTGGCTGCTGTATGTCTTTACCCTTTCCCAGGCTATCTTAGATGGTTTTGGCTTGATGATTATTATTGGTCTTTATTCTAATGTTTTTGGGTTGGATGACTTGGATCTTTTGCTATAGAGGTGAATTTCTAGGAGGATTTGTTGGATGGATGGTTGGGTTGGTTGTTTTGGCTGGCTAGACTGGTTGGAGGAGTGGTTGCTATGGCAGGTTTTTCTTGCTCCTTTGGTGACTATTCTGGGAACCTGCTGGTAATCTTTTAGTGTTTTTTTGCTTGTTTGCTCCTGCTTGACCTCTTTTCTCTTTGCTGCAGCAACACCCCCTTTTCCTATTTGGGTGGGTACTTGTCTTATTTTTATTATTGGCTCCTTTTCTATTTTGTTGAGGGAGGATCTTAGCACTTATGGTTGCTCCTCTTGATTTTGTTATTCCTTTTTGGTGGTGGCTTTGGTAGTGCTCCTTTTGTTTTTCTACTATCCTCATGGGTTGTTTGCTTATCTATCTTATTAAGCTTGGTTGTTCTGGTGGCTTGATGGTTGGCTGTTATCTTTACTATTTGGAGGGTTTTGCAGGCTTGCTGGAGGACCATCTTTAGATAATGTGCTACACGAGGTATGCTGGCAATGATGGCCTTGATGTTTCTCACTCTTTCTTCTTCTCGCTCATAGTGCTATATGTAATTGTATCCCTTCTCCTAAAGTTTTGATGCTTACATATAGTGTTGCTCCTTGAGATGATTGTAATTGAGCCTGAGCCTTTTCTTTACTTTGCTCCTTTTATCTGCTCTTACTCTTTATGCTTGATTAATTGTACTTATCCTTTCAAAAGTATGTTGAAGATTTTTTTACAAGTTAGGACACTCTTGCAAGTTGATCTTGTTGGCATCAGAAGGACCACATGAAGTTGGTTGCTACATACATAGATTTTCAGTTATTAGTTACGTAGTCATTTTTATTCTTTAGCTTTCTTTCCCTAATTATTTTAATAGTTTGGGGGTTTATCTCTTTAGGACTTATTGGAGCTCTTTGAGGATTAGCTTAGAGATTTACCCCCTCTACGTAATTTGTACCTTTTCTTTATGGCAATAAAATTTTCCTAATTTCCCAAAAAACACCTAAAATCCTAAACCCTAAATCCAAACTCTAACCTTAAACCCTAAACCCTAAACCTAAAACCTAAACTAAACTAACCTAAACCCTAAACCATAAGAAACCCTAAACCCTAAACCCTAAACCCTAAACCTAAACCTAAACTTAACTTAAACCCTAAACCCTAAACTAAACCCTAAACTAGTTAACCCTACATTAACCCTAAACCCTAAAACCCTAAAGAAAAACTAAACACTAACCCTAAACCCTAAATGCTAAACCCTAACCCAAACCCTAAACCTTAAAATAAACCTAAAACCTAAAACCTAAAACCTAAAACCCTAAAAATCTAAAACCAAAACCTAAACTAAATAAAACCTAAAAGTAAAATAAATAAAAAACCTAAACCTAAATAAAATAAAATAAAAACCTAAACTAAACTTAAAAAATAAAATAATTCAAAAAACTAAAATAAAATAAATAGAAACCTAAACTAAACCTAAAATATAATAAACCTAAGAATAAAAAACCTAAATAAAATAAAAACTAAATGTAAAATAAAAATGAAATAAACCTAAAATAAAATAAAATAAAAACTAAATAAAAACCTAAACTAAAAAATAAACCTAAAGATAAATAAAAAATAAAACCTAAACCCTAAACTAAAAAAAACCTAAACCTAAAATAAAAATAAACCTAAACCTAAACTAAAATAAATAAAACCTAAACCTAAACCTATAATAAACTAAACCTAAACCTAAACCTAAACTTACTAAAATAAATAAACTAAATATTAACCTAAACCTAAACTAAAAAATAAAACCTATAAATAAACCTTAAATAAAAACTTAGAACCTAAACCTAAAAAAATAAAATCAAAACCTAAACCTAAATCTTAAAAAAAAAACCTAAACCTAAACCTAAAAAATTAAACTAAAATAAAAAACCTAAACTAAAATAAATATACCTAAAATAATTAAACTAAACTAATTAAAACTAAAAAATAAAACTAAATAAAAATTTAAAATTAAGTAAACTAAAATAAATAAAAAATAAACTAAATATACTGAATAAACCTAAACCTATCATCTTACTTAATTTTTTTTTAAACAAATACCTTAAACCCGAAATCCTAAACCCTAAACCTTAAACCCTAAACCTATAACCTAAACTTTAAACCCTATATTTTTAAAGCTAAACTAAAAAATAAGCCTAAATAAAAATAAAAATAAACTAAATTAAAATAAATAATTAATAAACTAAATTTACTAAATAAACTTAAACATACCAGTTATTTAAAAAATAAAATAAAAAGTCATAAACCCTAAATCCTAAACCCTAAACCCTAAACCCCAAAACCTTAAACCATAAACTCTAAACTAACCCTAAACTAAAACACTAACTAAAAAAACCTAAACTAAATTTAAACCCTAAACACTAAATCCAAATAAACCTAAACCCTAAAAAAAAACCTAAACCATAAATAAAGACAAATCCTAACCCTAAACCTAAATCCTAAACCCTAAAACCTAAACACTAAACTATATAAAATAAAATAAAAATAACCCTAAGTTTAAATCCTAAACTCTAAACCCTAAAACCCTAAACCCTAAACCCTAAACCCTAAACCCTAAACATAAAAACTCTAAACCCTAAACCTTAAACCATAAACCCTAAAACCTACAACCCTAAACCCTAAACCCTAAAACCTTCAACTCTAAACCATAAACACTAAAGACCTAAAAACCTAAACCTAAACTAAATAAAACCAAAAAGTAAAATAAATAAAAAACTTAAAACATAAATAAAATAAATTAAAATAGAAACTTAAACTAAAGCCTAAACATAAACCAAAACCTAAATATAAACTTAAACCTAAAAATAAAATAAAATAAAAAGTAAAAACTAAACAAAATAAAAATAAATAAAAACCTAAACTAAACTAAAAAATTAAATAAACCTACAAATAAAAAACCTAAATAAAATAAAACACAAACGAAAAATAAAAATAAAATAAAAACCTAAACCTAAAAAATAAACCTAAAAATAAATAAAAAATAAAACCTAAACCCTAAACTAAAAAAAAAAGCTAAACCTAAACCTTAACTAAAATAAACTAAACTAAAATAAATAAAACCTAAACCTAAACTCAAAATAAACTAAACTTAAACCCTAAACTAAATAAAATTAAATAAACTAAAAATAAACTTAAACCTAGATGAAAAAATAAAACCTAAAAATAAATTTAAAATAAAAACCTAAAACCTAAACTTAAAAAAGATAAAATAAAAACCTAAACCTAAACTTGAAAATAAAAAGTAAAACCTACACCTAAAAAATATAATAATAAAACTAAAGTAAAAAAAATAGACACAAATCTAAACCTAAACCTATAAAATAAATTAAAATGAAAAAACTAAACTAAAATAAATAAACCAAAAATTAATAAACTAAACTAATAAAATAAAACATAAACCTAAATAAAAATAAAAAATAAACAAAACTAAAATAAATAAAAAATAAATTAAATAAACCTAAACATATCGGTTTACTTAATTTTGAAAAAAAACCCTAAACCCTAAACCATAAACCCTAAACTCTAAATTCTAAACCGTAAACCATAAACCATAAACACTAAAACTAACCCTAAATCGAAAACATTAAACCTACAGCTGTAAATCCTAAACCTTAAACCTTAAACCCTAAACCCTAACTCTAACCCTAAACCGTAAACCCTAAACCTAAAACCCTAAAATCCTAAACCCTAAACTCTAAACTAACCCTAAACCCTAAACCTAACTCTAAACCCTAAACCCTAAAAATAGAAACCCTGAACAGTAAACCCTAAATACTAAACTCTAAGCCCTAACCCTAAAGACTAAACCCTAAACTGCAAACCCTAAACCTAAACCAAAAGTAACTAAATAAATTAAAAAGTAAAACTAAACCCTAAAAATTAATAAACCTTAACCTAAACCTAAACCTTAGGAATGGGGGAACCTGACTGAACATCACCAAACCAAAAATTATTCTAGAAATGGTGGTCTGATAAATGCTTATCCCATAGGGTGGTGAAGCTTGATGAGGTAGTGGTCAGAGCATTGGTGGTTATGGAGGTCAGAGGAGTGACTGAGGTTACAGCCGTAGTGGTGGCAGAGGGAGCGATCGAGGGTATGATGGTGGATCCCTCTACTCAAGAGGACTGGGTGATTCTAATGGAATTGAGAAACCAAACTCCGATCCGACTAGTGCTTATGAAATTGTGTCCTTATAAGCAAGCTTCTAGTTATCTAGGATTTTGATTTGCTATATGTGTGCTCATTTTTTATCTATATCGTCGCCTGTGCCTTAGAAAATTTGGTGTCTTACTTGGTTGATGAAATTGAAAAGAAGAAATGTTGAATCTGAATTTGTTCTCTATTAAAAAAAAAAAGCAAAAACCCTAAACTAAAACCTAAACCATAAACCCTAAACCCTAAACCCTAAACACTAAAAATAAAAAAAATAAAAATAATAAAAAAATAAAAAAAACCTAACCCTAAACCTGAAATCCAAAACCTTAAACCCTAAAACCTACAACCATAAACCCTAAACCTTAAACCTTGAAAACCTAAAAACCTAATGCTAAACTAAATAAAACTTAAAAATAAATAAAGAAATAAACCTAAACCTAAATAAAATAAATAAATAAAATAATATAAAATAACTAAACTAAAACATAAACCTAAACCTAAACCTACAAATAAAATGAAAAAGAAAAACTAAACTAAAATAAAATAAATAAAAACATAAACTAAACTAAAAAAATAAAATAAACCTAAAAATAAAAAAACCAAAATAAAATAAAAACTAAACCAAAATTACAAATAAAATAAAGTTAAACAAAAATAAACTAAAAACTAAATAAAAACTTAAACCTAAAAATAAATAAATAATAAAATCTAAACCTTAAACTAAAAAAAAGCCTAAACAAAAAATAAACAAAATAAAATATTCCTAAACCTAAACTAAAATAAACAAACTAAAATAAATAAAACCTAAACATAAAGCTAAAATAAACTAAACCTAAACTATAATCTAAATAAAATAAAATAAATTAAAAATAAACCTAAACCTAAACTAAATAATAAAACTTAAAAATAAACCTAAAATAAAAACCTAAAACCTAAGCCTAAAAAAGTAAAATAAAAACTAAAACCTAAACCTAAAAAATTAAATAAAAATGAAATTAAACTAAAAAAATAAACATAACCCTAAATGTAAACCTAAAAAATATACTAAAATTAGAAAACTAAACTAAAATAAATAAACCTAAAATAAACTAAAATATAAAAAAATAAAACCAAATGAACTAAAATAAACCTACCAGTTTGCTTAATTTAAAAATAAACCTAAACTTAAGCCTGAACCCTAAACCTAAAACCTAAACCATAAACCCTAAACTCTAAACCCTAATAATAATAATAATAATACAAAATCCTTAACCCTTAACACTAAACCCTAAACCTTAAACTTACAACCCTAAACCTTAAACCTTAAAACCTAAAACTTAAACCCCAAACCTAAAACCCTAAACTCTAAACCCTAAACCCTAAACTCTAAACCCTAAACCTAAACCCTAAAAACCCTAAACCTTAAAGCATAAACACTAAACCCTAAACCCTAACCCTAAACCCTAAACCCTAAAACCCTAAATCCTAAAACCCTAAACCCTAAACCCTAAACCCTAAACACTAAAAACCTAAAATACTAAACCAAAAAAGTAAAATAAAATAAAACTCATTTAAAAAATAAACCTAAACCTAAACCTAATCCTAAACCTAAAAAGTAAATAAAATAAAAAACCTAAAATAAGAGAAATAAACCTAATATAAATAAACTAAACTAAATAAAAAAATAAACCTAAATAAAAATAAAAAAATAAAATAAGCAAAAAATAAACTAAGAAAATTAAATAAACCTAAACCTACAAGTTTACTTAATTTAAAAAAAAAATATAAAACCCTAAATCTATAACCCTAACCCCTAAACCATAAAAAGTAAAAAAAAATAAAAAAATAAAAAAACCCTAACCCTAAACTTTAAACCGTAAAACTAATCCTAAACCCTAAACCCTAAACCTACGACACTAAACCTATAACCCTAAATCCTAAATCGTAAACCCTAAAAAACCCTAAACCCTAAACTCTAAATCTTAAACCCTAAATCCTAACCCCTAAGCTCTAACCTTAAACCCAAAACCCTAAACCCTAAACCCCAAACCCCAAACCCTAAACATTAAACTCCAAACCCTAAATTTAAAGCTAAGTCTAAATAAATTAAAAAATAAACCTAAACCCTAAAACCTACTAAACTTAAACATAAACCTAAACTCTAAGACTGGGTAGAACCTTGATGGCAGGAACATCACCATCAACCAGACTCAATCTAGATTTGGCAGTGGAGGCGAAGGCGGAGACAGTGGTTATCATAGGTGGGGATCTGTGAGGTCTCGAGCATTGGTGGTTATAGAGAGAGCGAGAGAGGTTATAGTCATGTGAGAGGAGCGTCGGAGATATGATGGTGGATCCATACGAGAAGCGGAGGCTCATGGTTACGTATTGCTGCAGGGGCAGAAGGAAGTGAGATCAGGATATTATGGAACTATGTCTTTATAGTAGAGATAGTTATAGTTATTTAGGGTTTTTGATTTACTCTATGCGTGCTCATCTTTTATCTATGTCATCACTTGGGCCTTAGAATTTTTGATGTGTTACTTGGTTAATGAAATTAAAAAGAAGAAATGTTGAATCTAAATGCCCCAAAATTATTCCCTATAAGGAGATTTGCCCCAAAATTGACATCCATAGAGCCATCCACTCATGAGCTCAAACTTTCAATAAATCTTCGTCTCAACCAAATGAAGCTTCTCCAAGGGAATCGAGCATTGGTGATCACCTCCACTGAGGTTAGCCATTTTTTGAGCTTAAATTTAATATGGTTTGGAGCTTTGTGAAAGAATTTTTTATGGCATAGGATTTTGACTGTTAGATGTGATCTAGGATACATGATGAAGGTGTGGGCTAAATTCTAGCCCAATCTGAGCTCAATCGAGCTCAGATCATGGCTTAGAAGATGGAGAGATCCGCTTTCATGCAGAGAATTACAGGGACGAATCTCTAGTCATCCATCCACGCATTTTGGATGGACGACCGAGATTAAAATGCATAATATTTTTATTTTTTTCCCTTAGATCCATGGATTTAATCTCAGTCATCCATTCCTTGATGGAATGGCTGAGGAGAAAGCGTGTAGCACCGCTGCCAAGCGACGCTACGATGGGACATTTTAAATAGCCAATCAGAGCGTGCCGCATATAAAGCACATGCTGCATCACCTGTATGATTGGCATCCATAGGGATTAAGGATTTAATTAGGATTTAAATATTTCTAATTAGTTTCCTAAACTTTTAAAATTCATATCTCAACATAGAAAAATCAAAAAATATGAAATAAAATGCATTAGAAGGATAATTGAACATGGAATTTTATAAATTAATTTTAATTGATTTTGAATAGTATCTTTCTCTAATTTTGGGTTTTATTCAAAATTTTAATTTGTTAATTACCCTTTAATTAATCCACTAATTATTCCTAAACTTCTTGAGTACATTTTGGGGTATGACTTCTGCCTCCCCTAATTTTCTTGGGATTTATTAGTGGCTTAATTAAGATAATTACTAATTCATTTCCTAATTATTCCCTTAATGTAATTAATGTTAATTAAGGGTTTAATTAGTGGTTTAATCTTTTGTTGAAGTTGATTAAGGTATGTTTCAATGAATAGGAGGTTTAGGGAATAATTTTGGGGCATTTCCCCTAACCTGAGGACTTATATCAACTCAAGACTAGTTAAGCGATTCCTATAGGGAGATTTGCTGACACTGCCCTAAACATAGGATGTCTTCCTGAGAAAAAGTACTACCAGTGGTGTCCTCCTAATCCATAAGTGAATATATATTTTGTTTATATGTTTGCATGGACCCTATTGGTGTGCGAGGGACCACACTAAGAAGGAGTTATGTTGTCCTTAACCTTTCTCAGATTTACTGGACCATGGGAGAATCTACACATCCATGAAATGGAATCGCCAACAATATATGTGGTTACTATGAATGGGGAACTATCCAATCTGATAGTAACCTGGTTAGTGTCTATATGGGAATGTGAAGGATGTGATCCAAAATAGTGCCAACAGGGGAGGTGCTGCTAGGGGCATTATCTTGAGCCCTAGAAAAGAAATCTTATAGGTGTACGGTGGCCAACTTAAGGAGAAAGCATAGCAGACTTACATCTGCCATGAGTGGTGTATCCTAAGGTGCAAGAACCAACCAACCTAAGGTGTATCAGTCAACATGAGTGGTGTATCTATAAACATAGTGAGAACCAACCAACCTAACGTGTCCGTCGATGTCCAATGATCAATCTAGAAAGAAAGCGTGTAGGCTAACAACTTTCCAAGTGGAACTCATCATCGAGTTAGTCAATCATCGATGGGATAAATACTATCTGACCTAGTACAACTAATAAGCATGGAGCCCTAAGGAAGGATTGGACACAAACTTGAAGTAGTCATGAGGGAAGGAACTGCTAGAGGACTTATCCTAAATCTTAAATATACTCGGCCCAGTCAGTGCACAAAGGCTAATCCAAGAAGAAAGCATAGCAGACTCACATCTTCTTAAACAAAGTCAACATGAGGTAGCTTACCGACCATGCAGTAAGGCCTATCAAACTAACAAGACGCTCAGCAATGTGCAATGGCTAAATAAAGAAGGAAAATGTAGTAGACTGACATCATCCAAAGCAAGAAGACCACTAGGGTGACACACTAGTAGGGTAGCACGTCAGCCCAACCTAGAGCAGCTATTGAGTGAGTGTCACTTGGGCATTATCTCAACTCATAATAGCCCGACATAAAAGATATGTGTTTGTTTTATATGTTTTTATGTCATTTGTATTTATTTTGCATCGATGAAGGATAGGATGCTGCTCTGGTTCCTTACACCTACCCTAAACACATCATGGTGGATTCAAAAATAAGAATACTTTCAATATGGAAGAGATTGAACTCAAAATGGTATTTTCATTGATGATAATTATTTTCAAACATGATTTATATTATTTCTTTAAGTAGAGCCCAATGGTTGGAAGCATTGGAAGCTCTCCCTCATGATTAATAAGTTGATAAGATCTTCCTTGGTATGCCTTCTCTATGACAAAAGGGCCATCCCAAGTGGGTTCAAACTTGCCTCCCATCTTACGACAGGCAAAAATTAGTCTCCTTAAAACTAAAATAAGCTCTCTTACTTGAAAAACTCTAGAATGAACTAACATGTTGTGAGCTTCAATCATTTTAGCTTTGTACAACTCAAGGTTTTAGCATGCTTGCAGGCTTCTCTTCTCCAAACCTTTGAGATCTTCTAACCATAACTTGGCATTGTACTTTATTATGATCTTGCTACCCACAGCTATCCTTAGTGATGGGAGTTGGACTTCTAATGGTAGAATAGCTTTGGACCCATGCACTTAGGAGAAAGGAGTAAACTGAGTTGGAGCTCTATATGTGGTGTGGTAGGCCCACAAGGCTTGAACTAACTGCTCATGGCATAGTCGCTTATTATTATCGTGTATCTTTTTTAGTATTTGGATGAGAGTTTTATTGAAGGCTTCTGCTAAGTGGTTTGCCCTCGGCTAGTTGATGGTAAAATATCTCCAATCTATGCTGTCTCTAGGTAAAGTTGTTGATCTCGATGCTTTTGAATGCAGTACCATTATCATATATAATTCATCGAGGCACTCCAATCCTATATACGATATGGTTCCTAAAAAACTAGAGCACATGCTGAGTTGTGACCTCTCTAAGTGGAATCATTTTCATCCATTTGGAAAAGTAGTTAATAATAACTAAGATGAACCAATGACCCTTGAAAGTAAGGGGATCAATCAGACCCACTATGTCAGTACCACAGCATTTGAATGGCCATGAGGTCAATGTAGGATGTAGAATGTTGGATGGTTGGTGTAGGACCACATCATTTATTTGACATTGGTGGCATTTCCTAGCCATATCCATGCAATATTTGATCATCGATGACCAGTAGTATCCTAGTCTCTTAATCTTGGCTTTCCTTTTTGAACTGGATTGGTTGGCTCCACATAATCCTAAGTGTACCTCAATCACGATCTTATGGGCTTCATTCTTGTCTAAACAAAATAACCACTTATGATCGAAAGACTATCGAAATAAGACACCATGAATAAGAGCATAAAAAAGTGCTCTCCACTTCATCTGATGGGCTTGAGACTTCTCTTGAGGTAGTTTGCCTTTATTTAGGTAATTCATGAATGATTGCCTTAAATCTAACTCCTCATCCTTCTTGGTAATGGAAACCTCCCCATCAAGAGAGTATTTTTTGATGAGTTCAATATCAATAAGGCATAACACTTGTCTTTTTTGGACCTTTATTGATATGGACTCATCTTCTGGACATGCCGACTCCTTGGCATTTGCTACAACATTCTCTCCTTAAGGAATCTTATAACTAGCAACCTCTGGGATTTGGGCCAACAACTCTATGGTGTACTTGTTGTAGTGATGGAGCTTAGGCTTTATAACCTTGTAGGACCCAACAATATAGATGATAACTAGCTAAGAATCCCCAAAGATATTGTTGTTCTAGATGCTTAAAGTAACGAATAACTCTAGATCGGCAATCAGAGCCTTATATTCAGCTTCATTCTTGGTGCAAGGATTGGACAGATGATATGAGAAACTCATCACATCATGATCCAGAGTTAAGAGAATTATTCCTAGCCTTGCCATTCCTGGAATAGTAGATTGTGGTTCTTCTCCTCTTTGAGAGGAAGCTACACCATCAAAGTACATCACCTAGTGGTGAATGCTAGTATCCCATAAGTTCATGAATTGTTCATCAGGGAGATCATCACTAAGCTGAGAGTTAGTAGGAAGTGGGTGTGTTGCTAAAAAATCTGCTAGCAGTTGTACTTTAACCATAAAGAGAGGTACGAAGGTAATGTCAAACTACGAGAGGATCATTAACCTTCAAGCTAACCATCCAGAAAACATCGATCGTGTCATGAGATACTGTAATGGATTGATCCTAGAGATTAAGTTCACCTTATGAGGAAGCATGTAGTGTTGTAGCTTTTGGGATGCAAAGATTAAACCTAGAAAATGCTTCTCAATGGATGTATAATTAGCCTCAGCAGGGATTATGATTAGATGATGGCAGAGGTAGTAGAGTGCTTTTTCTTTGCCTTCATCATTGACTTGGGCCAACAAAGCACCAAGTGAGTCATCTAACGCAGTAGTGTAAAGTATGAGCGATTTGCCCGGGATAAGGGCTGCTAGAATTAGTGACATCATTAGGTATTGCTTGATGTCTTCGAAGGCAAGCTCACACTTGTCATCTCACTTGAACTTGGCATCCTATTTAACAAGTGCTGAGAATAGCTGACATCTTCCTAATAAATTAGATAGAAAGTGTCATAGATATGCTAACCATCCTTGTAATGATCTGAGTTGAGTTTAACTTTTAGGGGGTGGCAATTCTAATATCACCTTGATCTTCTCCAAATTGATTTTGATTCCTTGGTGTCGGACAATAAACCAAAGGAATTTTTTTGAAGCTACTCTGAATGCACACTTCAGGGGATTCATTTTGAGGTTAAATGGTCTTAACTATTCAAAACTACTTTCAAGTCAAAGAGATGGTCTTCTTTTTCTCTATTTTTGACTACGAGATCATCAACATAGCACTTGACTTGATGATGCATGAGTTCGTCAAAGATTCAAGTCATTGCCCACTAGTATGTAGCATTGATATTTTTAAGGCTGAAAGGCATGACCTTATAGCAATAGATTCTACTTCTTCCATCTTCAAGGGCCATCTTATTTAGTTATATCCAGATGAGCCATCCATGAAAGAGAAGACTGCATGAGATGAGGCAATGTCCACCATTAGCTCCAGGATTGGTAGTGGAAATTCATCTTTCGGACATGCCTTATTTAAATTCATAAAATTAACACATATGTGAATTTGGCCATTCTTTTTCTTAACTAGGATGATGCTGGCTAACCAGGTAGGGTATTTTTCTTCTCAGATGAAGCCATCATTAATCAATTTCTTGACTTCATAAATGACCTATTATTCTATGTCTAATCGCATGCATCTAGGAGCTTGCTTAATAGGATTAGCATTAGGCTCTATTGCTAATTTGTGGACCACTACATAAAGAGCCAATCTAGGCATCTCTTCATAACTCCAGGCAAAGCTATCCTTAAACTAAATCAATAGCCTAACTAAGTCTTTGGTTTTAATTTCATTTAATTAAGAACTAATGTATGTCGGGCGTGGATCTTCTTTAGTTCCTAAATTAATTTCCTTCAGCTCATTGATTATTGACCTAATCTCTTCTTTGAACTCTAGCGGTGCATCTTTGATTTCAAAATCATCTAGATCATCTGAAGTTTCAAAGCACAGCTCCTCATATGAGTTAATGTGATTTGAAAAGAACCTATTAGATTCCAAATGATTTGTGATGACTAAGTAGTAATCGTCATCATCAACTGGACCCACTGTACTGAATGCTAGTATCGATCTTGGTTGAGAGCTTTTGCATTTATTCCTCTATATTCTTTCAAAGTAGTCTGACCTGTGTTTTGACCAAGTATGTGGGATTAACCCTTTCCTTGCTAAATTATGAACATAAGGCAAGTAACAATCAAAAGGTAATTCTATTAAATATTTATATGAATCATCCTCTAATTCTACAACAACTTATTGACTTGAGGATGATGCTCCCAGAAAGAACCTTCGAGTCTTCACACCTGTTGATAACTTAGGGGCTTCCTTAACTACCAAACCCTCATCTTTTTGAGAGGAAAGTGGGGTTATAGCTAAGGTTCCCAACTAATGCCTAACTATTTCACATATAAACTTGGATACACTTATGCTTTGCTTTGGAGCCCGATCTTCATCGCTATCTGGCTCAAGTGTCACCTCCAAAGGAATTTAATACTGAGAAACGTTGGTTAGTGTGCTAACCAAATAAGACTCATCTTATAAACTAGATTCTAATTAGTAATCTTCTTCTATACACTAAGGCTTTCCTAATCATAAGACACTTCTAAAAATTAGGGAAACACCTAACCTAAGCCTTAAAACTTAGAATGGTTAACCATGGGATTAGGTTATGTCTTAGGGATTTAGATAATCAACCTACCCTACAACTCAAATACAATTCATGTGCACCTTCTCAAACTAAACCTCAAGTTTAATTCGAACATCAAATTCAAATACAAATTCAAACCCAAATTCAAAAACCAAATGATTGAAGACCATGATCAAATCCAAACTTGAAACCCTTCCTAAACCATATGATATATCCCATGGACTTACCAAAATTTTAATCCAAATCAATCCAAAATCAATTTATTTTCTCATAATCAATTTATATCTTCAATCATCTTCCTAAATATATATCAAATGTACATTCAAATGATCAAAACTAAATCAAACTAAATCAAAACCCTTCCTAAGCCATATGACCTATCTCATGGACTTAGCTAAATATTAATCCAAATCAAGTCAAACATAATTGATTTTCTCATAAATCAATCATATTTTCAATCATCTTCACAAATTTAAATGAAATATACATTTAAATAATCAAAACTAAATCAAGCCAATCAAAATCCAAACCTAAGCCACATGACCCAACTCTATAGACTTAGCCAAATTCCTTCATTCCAAAACCAAAATTCAACTGATTTTCTCATGAATCAATCATACTTTCAATTATATTCATAAATATAAATGAAATCTACAATCACCAAGCCAAACCAAAATCAACCCAAGTCAAACCCAACTTAACCCTTTTTACTTGAAATGCTCAAATGAACCAAAACCCATTTCAAACCCAACCAATTGCAATTGAATTTATATATCAATCCCAAATCCATATATTAACTCAACTAAATCAAACTCAACCCAAAATTAAGCCAACTAAACCCAATTGGTCCACTTGACCCAAAGTCGCCAATTTGACCTATTTGAGCTAAGTTCTAATCCTACCCAAATTGGATTGAACCAAGCCCATCAAAATCTTAGATCATTAGTATTGATCACCCTAGGTTGATCACTTTTCACCAATTGTGTCAAACCAAGTCAACTTGGTCATTTGACCAAGTCAACTTGGTCATTTGACCAAGTCAAACCCTTAACCCATATGAACCCAAACTAGCCAAATTGCAACCTAAGGCAAATCCCTTGAAACCAATGATTCATACCAAATCAAAATTAATATTTGAATATGACTTGACCTTCAATTGAGTCAAACCAAACCCAATTGGCTCTCTTGACTCAAGTTGACCCAAATTGACTTAAAAGACCAAATTGAGTCAAATCAAAATATAAACCAAATTGTTTGCAATCAATGGCTCAAGTTCATTCCAAATTGATTATTGAATTTGACCAAAGCCATGATTGGACTCAATTGAACCCAATTAAGCTACTTAGCCCAAATTGACCAATGGTTCAAGTTTGCCTAAATCAAAACCAAATCCAAATTAATTGAAACCAAAGCCTACAATCATCTTCAATTGGTTAACTAAACCAAAATAACACCAAATCCAAGCTAATTTGGCCAATTTGGTTAAATTGGTTAACTTAACCCATTCGACCCAAATGAATTCAAATGAGCCAAAATCAAATCTAAGCGAAACGAAACCAAACCAATTGAACCAAAACATCCCAAATGATCATATGAACTTGAATTAACCATTGGTTTGACCCAATTTAACCAATTATTCAACTTGATCCAACCTAACCTGATTTGACCTAAATGAGTCAGATTGAGCCAATAACCAAATTGACTCCAATTGACTTGAAATTTGGGCTAAGCCACTTTTGGCTCATTTCAAATCTGTCCAAATCAAATCCAATGCCAAATGATCATTTACCCTTAGGTTTAAGGCATCACATGAGAGAAATCACTCATGTAAGTGGTCATTTCCATTCTTTGGCCACTTGGTACTCTCCCAATGGTCCATCTAGGCACTTAGGACACTGCCCAACCTAAACCCAATCGGTGGTTGGGTCAGCCATGACCCATGGGAGGTGAAATCACCTCACCCTCCCCATTGGAGCATTTGAAACCCATAGGACACCCATGATTCCTCCTTGGCAACCACCTCCACACCTTCAACCAACCAAGCTGAGCCAACTCACCTCCTCCCTACCACCCATGACTCTTTGAGTTGTCCAGACAGCCACTAGAAGCCTAACCTGATCCCACCATCCGATCAAGATGAAGGGTGGTATACACCCCCTTGTTTCCACTGAAACACACACAAAAATCACTCCTCAGACCCATAACTACCTAAGATGAGCCATTATAGCCATTCTCTAAGCTCCCAAGCACATTCCTCAATTAGAAAATATTATTGTCATCCGTCCAGAAATAGGACACTCCCATTTCCAACCTAACTTCACCATTTCTCCATCAAACTCAAATTAACTTTGCATGCACCTTCCTTAGGCCTCATCGGGCAAGAATGACTCATCTCCCAAGCTTCCCAAGAACCGGAGGTGGGACTTCAATAAAAGCAGAGCTCCAAATCATTGCATCATGGCCTTCTGAGTGAACATCAAAGAATTGATCTAATTGTTGCTCAACAGGGGTTCATCTCCACTAGATGAAGCTTCCACAATCATTCGAGCCACCGATCTTGAGCTCTGATGAGGTATGCTTCTAAAATAGATCCTTAGGCAAAAATGGGTTGGAGATTTTCAAAAAAGCTTGCATCTTATGTGATCTTGACTATTGGATCCCCTCTGATTGATAGCGTGAAGGTGTGGGATCCTTTTGGAGTTGATCTGAGCTCGAGTAAGCTCAGATCAAGTGAGCAATGGCAGACGAACTCCATTCTACTTCACTCTCTTGATGTTGGATTACGCATTGCCCATTCCACATGACCGAAATGGGCAGTCATGTTTAGATCCGCTAGATCGATCTGATTTAATATTATTAAACTGTAGGATTAATCATACCCATTCGATCTTAGAACGGATGATGGACAAAAAAGCAAGTATGCTGCCACCACGTAGGCGCTATGTCGGATAAGTTTTAAGTAGCAAATCACGTAGTGCCACATGGAAAGTGCGCCGCTTCAACGTGCCACATGGTGCCAGTAGGATTAGACTTTAATTATGCTTAGTTAATCATTTTTAATGGCTAAAACTTCTAAAAATCATAAAAAGTCATAGAGAAATAAAAAAATGCAAATAAACACTCATTTTAAATTTATTTCAAAGGAGAATTAATTAAAAATAATCTTAACTAATTTTAAATAGTAATTATGGTTTAATTAAAGTTTAATTACAAAAATAATTAGCTTAATTACTCCTTAATTACTTGAGCAATTAGTACCAAATTTTGTTAGTTAATTTAATGGGATAACCTCTGCCTCTCATGATTTTCTTAGAATTTATTGCTCACTTAATTAGGAAAATTGACTAATTAAACCTTAACTACTCTTTTAAGTTAATTAATGATTAATTAATCCCACGAACAGTAACAAATTGGTTAATTAAGTTTATTAATCATTGTTCAACAGTAAGTCAACTAAGGAATAGGGTTAGGACCCCTTTCCCTTAGATCATTTCTCCCTTTCTTAAAATAGAATTAATAAATATTTAACTAATAAATTAAATCACTTAATCAAATTGAAATCATAATCACATCAAACCTCAATTAATTAAAGCATGGGGTAGTTCTTTAGGTGTTTAATAACTTGAAAGAGTTTAATGAAATTATGGTTAGTCCACATGTGTGGGAAAACCATAAGAGTAATTAATTAAGTCCCTTAGTCTAATTAACTATTAATCATGAGCCAATTACATTAGGCCCCTTTTATTTCCTAAGATCATTGCAAGTTTATTTTCCATGCATAGCATGTTGGCTCATAATAATTTTGTTAATTACTTTAAGGTGACATAGGTAATCATAATTAAATCATCTAATTAAAGTTTCAATTTAAGTAACCCATAAAATCAACTTAATTACATTTCTTTAAATTAAATAATATCACTAATGTGGGAATGGGTTTAAAAAAACAAGTGATGATTTCTATTCTCCTATTTAAATCAAATCAAATCCAAAACTTAATTAACAAAGAAGCTTTGGTTTGCTTTAAATAATCTTATTTCATTTGATTGTCCTTAAGAACTAGTTTGGTTGAATGAATCATATGCTTATATTTCAATGAATCACATGCTTAACAACTAGTTTGGCTGAATGAATCACATAATTTTTATGAATGTTGAGTTCTCTTTCCTCTATCTATGTGTTGATTTATATAAGATTGAATGGTAATGGGTATATAGCCTAGACATCCCGGGAACATGAGGCTTTAGCTAGCACCAAAGAGATCATTTGATTACCTAAATTCCCTAGTTAACAATGGCATGTACCCATTTGATTTTATTCTTATGTATTTTAACATTAGAATTTGGGTAGAAATTTAATTAATATATATAAATGATTCAATCAAATAAAAATATACAATCTTTGCATGGTTTTCTTTTCCTCATTTATCTAAACATCCATGTGTGTCCAAGAGAAGCATGTATATAGTCTAGACATACCGAGAACATGAGGCTTTAGTTAGCCCTAAGGAGGTCATTTGATTACCTCATAGTTTGGCATAAAGAATTTCAACATATATTTTATTTTATAAAGATAAAATATAAATTTATAATAAATTCATATATAAAAAATAATTAACATAAATCTTTAAATCTTTAAAATTCAAATTTTAAAATCCTAAACCTTAAATCCTAAATCCTAAACCCTAAACCTAAACCTAAACCTAAAACCCTAAACCTAAAACCCTAAACCTAAACTAAACCCTAAACTCTAAACCTAATGTTAAACCTAAACTAAACTAACTAAACCAAACTAAAACCCTAAACCTAAACCTAAACCTAAAAACACTAAACCTAAACTAAACACTATAAACCCTAAAGCCCTAAACCCTAAACTCTAAACCCTAAACCCTGAACCTTAACCCTAAACCAGAAACCATAAACCTAAACTTAAAGTAACAAAAAAAACTAAAAAATTAAGCCTAAACCCTAAAACCTAATAGACCTAAATCCTAAGAATGGGCAGAACCTTGACGGCAAGAACATCACTATCAACCAAGCTCAGTCAATATCTGGTTGTGGAGGTGAAGGCGAATACAACGATTATCATAGTGGTGGTGGGGGATCTGAAGGTGTTGCTAGATATGGAGGTGGTTGTAGGAGCAGTGGTGGTTATGGATGCGAGAGGAACAACGGAGGTTACAATCGTGGTGGTGGTGGAGGGAGAGATCAATGATATGATGGTGGATCCCACTACTCAAGAAGTGGTGGTGGTTCGGATGGGAACTAGAGAAATTGAAGAACGGTGGATCCGATCTACTGCATATCAAATTGTGTCTTTACTGTAGAGATGGTTCTAGTTATCTAGGGTTTTTGATTTGCTATATGCATGCTCATTTTTATTTATCTCATCGCTTATTTCTTAGAAAACTTGGTGTGTTACTTGGTTTATGAAATCAAAAAGAAGAAATGTTGAATCTGAATTTATTCTCTATTAAAAAAATAAAAAACCTAAACCCTAAACTAAAACTTGAACCCTAGACCTAAAACCTAAACCCTAAACCCTAATCCCTAAATCCTAAAAAATCTAAACCCTAAACCCTAAACCCTTAACTCTAACCCTTAACCCTAAACCCTAAACTCTAAAACCCTAAACCCTAAAACACTAAACCATATACCCTAAAACCTAAAAACTTAAAAACCTAAACTAAATGAAACCTAAAAATAAAATATATAAAAAAACCTAAAATTAAATAAAATAAAAAAATAAAATTAAACAAAAACCAAAACTAAGACCTAAACCTAAACTTAAAAACAATATGAAATAAACTAATAAAAATAAAGTAAAATAAAATAAATAAAAACCTAAACTAAACTAAAAAAATAAAATAAACCAAAGAATAAAAATCATAACTAAAATAAAAAACTAAACATAAAATAAAATAAAATAAAATAAAAACTAAATAAAAACAAAAACATAACAAATAAACCTAAAAATAAATAAAAATAAAACTTAAAACCTAAACTAAAAAAAAACCTAAACCTAAAATAAAAATAAAATAAACAAAATAAAATAAACGTAAATGTAAACTAAAATAAACTAAACTAAAATAAATAAAACCTATACCTAAACATAAAATAAACTAAACATAAACGAAAACCCAAACTAAAAAAATAAAATTTATAAATAAACCTAAAATAATAACTTAAAACATAAAAAAATAAAATAAAAACCTAAACCTAAACCTAAACATAAAAAATAAAACCTAAACTTAAAAAGTAAAAAAATAACATTCAACTAAAAAATAAACTTAAACCTAAAAAATAAACAAAAATTAAAAACCTAAACTAAACTAACTAAACCTAAAATAAATAAACTAAACTAAATAAATATAAAAATAAACCTTAATAGAAATAAAAAATCAAATAAACATAAATAAATAAAAAATAAACTAAATAAACCTAAACCTACTAGTTTACTTAATTTTTTTAAAATAAAAATAAACCCTAATCCTAAACCCTAAACCCTAAATCCTAAGCCTACAACCCTAAATCCTCAACCCTAAAAACCCCTAAACCCTAAACCCTAAAGACTAACCCTAAAAGCATAAACCCTAAAACCCTAAACCCTAAACCTTAAACACTAAACTCTAAACCATAAACCCTAAACCCTAAACCCTAACCCTAAACTCTAAACCCTAAACCGTAAACCCCGAACCTTAAACCTGAACATAAAGTAACTAAATAAATTAAAAAAAAAACCTAATAAACTTAAACCTAAACTTGAACCCTAAGAATGGGCAGAACCTTGACGGTAAGAACATCACCGTTAAGAAGGCTCAGTCTAGATCTAGTAGTGGAGGTGAAGGCAGATACATCGATTATCGTAGTGGTGGTGGGGTATCTGGAGATGCTAGTGGATATGGAGGTGGTGGTTAGACTAGTGGAGGTTATGGAGGTGGGAGGAGCGACAGAGGCTACAACTGTGGTGGTGGCAGAGAGAGAGATCGAGGATATGATGGTAGATCCCACTACTTGAGAGGACAGGATGGTTCTGATCGGAACTATAGAAACTGAAGAACGATGGATCTGATATGCTGCTTATGGAGTTGTGTCTTTGCTGTAGAGATGGTTCTAGTTATCTAAGGTTTTTGATTTGCACTATGCATGCTCATTTTTTATTTATGTCATTGCTTGTGTGTTAGAAAACTCGATGTGTTACTTGGTTGATGAAATTGAAAATAAGAGATGTTGAATCTGAATTTGTACTCTGTTAAAAAAAAATAGCAAAAACCCTAAACCCTAAACTAAAACCTGAACCCTAAACCTAAAACAAAAACCCTAAACGCCTAAACCTTAAAATATAAAAACACTAAATCCTAAACCCTAAACATTAAACCATAAAACCCTATACCCTAAACCCTAAAACATAAAACCTAAACCCTAAACCCTAAACCCAAAAGAAAAACCTGAAACCCTAAAAAGCTAAAAACCTAAACCCAAACTTATAGAACCTAAAAATAAAATAAATAGAAAATGTAAACCAAAACAAAATAATAAAATAAAATAAAATATAAACATAAACTAAAACCTAAACCTAAACCTAAACCTAAACCTAAAAAAGAAAACCAAATAAAAAAACTAAACAAAATAATATAAATAAAAATATAAACTAAACTAAAAAAATGAAAACCTAAATAATAAAAAACTAAGCCTAAAATAAAAATAAAATAAACTTAAAATAAAATAAAATGAAAACTATATAAAAACTTAAACCTAAAAAATAATCCTAAAAATAAAACCTAAAATAAATAAATAAAATAAAACCTAAACCCTAAACTAACAAAAAAAGCCTAAACCTAAAATATAAATAAAATATACCTAATCCTAAACTAAAATAAATTAAACAAAAATAAACTAAACCTAAACCAAAAATAAACTAAACCTAAACCTAAACCTACACTAAATAAAATAAAATAAAATAAAATAAAATAAAATAATCCTAAACATAAACTAAAAAATAAAACTGATAAATAAACCTAAAACTTAAAATTAATAAAATAAAATAAAAACCTAAACCTAAACCAAAAAAATAAAAAAATTAAACCTAAACCTAAAAATTAAAATAAAAATAAAATTGAACTATAAAACAAATTAAAATACAAAACCTAACCTAAAATACATAAACATAAAATAAATAAGCTAAACTAAATAAAAAAAACATGAATAAAAAAGTATAAAATAAATTAAAATAAATAAAAAAAATAAAGTAAATAAACCTAAACCTATTGGCTCACTTAATTTAAAAATAAAAAGAAAAACCATAAACCCTAAATCCTAAACCATAAACTCTAAACCCTAAACCATAAATCCTCAACCTAAACCCTAAACCCTAACCCTAAAAGTAGAAACTCTAAAACCCTAAATCCTAAATTTTAAACCCTAAACCTTAAACCTTAAATCCTAAACTCTAACCATAAAACCTAAATCCCAAACCTTAAATGAAAACCTAAAGTAACTAAATAAATTAAAAAATAAACCTAAACCCTAAAACCTAATAAACCTAAACCCTGAGAATGGAGGTGGTCGTCTGAGCAGTGGTGGTTATGGAGGCGGGAGGAGTGATGGGGGTAACAACTGTGGTTGTAGCTGAGGGAGAGATCAGGGATATAATGGTGGATCTTGCTACTCTAGAGGCAAGGTTGGTTCTGATGGGAACTAGAAAAATTGAAGAACGGCTGATCCGATCTAATGCTTGTGGAATTCTGTCTTTACTCTATAGGCAGTTCTAGTTATTTAGGGTTTTAGATTTGTTCTATTTGTGCTCAATTTTAATCTATGTCATCGCTTGTGTCTTAAAAAATTTGGTGCGATACTTGGCTGATGAAATCAAAAAGAAGAAATGTTGAATCTGAATTTATTCTCTGTTAAAAAAAAACCAAAAACCCTAAACCCTAAACTAAAACCTAAGCCCTAAACCTAAAACCTAAACCTTAACACTAAACCCTAAACCCTAAACCCTAAACCCTAAACCTTAAATCCTAAACCCAAAAAAAACCTAAACTGTAAACCCTAAAAAGCCCAAAACCTAAACCTAAACTAAATAAAACCTAAAAAAATAATAAATAAAAAACTTAAACCAAACTAAAATAAAATATAAACTTAAACTAAACCTAAACCTAAACCTAAAGAGAAAAATCAAATGAAATAACTAAAATAAAATAATATAAATAAAAAAACTAAACTAAACTAAAATAATAAAAAACCTAAATAAAATAAATACTAACTTAAAATAAAAATAAAAAAAACTTAAAATAAAATAAAATCTAAACTATATAAAACCTAAACCTAAAAAATAATCCTAAATATAAAACCTAAAAATAAATAAGAAATAAAACCTAAACCCTAAACTAAAAAAACATAATCCTAAATTAAAAATAAAATAAACCTAAACCTAAACTAAAATAAATAAAACCTAAACATAAACCTAAAATAAAATAAACCTAAACCTAAAGTAAATAAAATAAAATAAACTAAAAATAAAACTAAACCAAAACTAAAAAATAAAACCTAAAAAGAAACTTGAAATAAAAACCTAAAAACTAAAACTTAAACTTAAAAAAATATAATAAAAACCTAAACCTAATCCTAACAATAAAAAATATAACTTAAACATAAATAATAAAATAAAAATAAAACTAAAGTATAAAATCAACATAAACCAAAAACCTAAACCTAAAAAACTAAACCCAAATAAAAAACTTAAACTAAAATAAATAAACCTAAAATAAATAAACCAAACTAAATAAAAATAAAAAATATACCTAAATAAAAAGAAAAAAATAAAATAAACTAAAATAAATAAATAATAAATGAAATAAATGAACTAAAGTAAATAAACCTAAACTGATCGGTAAACCCTACACCCTAAACCCTAAAACTTACCCTAAACCTACAACCCTAAACCCTAAACCCTAAACCCTAAACCCTAAAACTTAAACTCTAAAAACTTGTAAAGCCTAAACCCTAAATCTTAAACCCTATTCTAATCCTAAACATTAAGTTCTAAACCCTAAACCCTAAAGCCAAAACACTGAACCCTAAACCTTAAACCCTAAAACCTACCCTAAAACCTAACCTTAAACCCTAAATCCTAAACCATAAACCCTAAACCCTAAACCCTAAAACCCTAAATGCTAAACCCTAAACTAACCCTAAACCCTAAACTCTAAACCTTAAACCCTAAACAAAAATAAACCTAAGCTAACCTAAACTCTAAACCTTAACCTAAACCTCAAAACACTAAACCCTAAAGCTTAAACACTAAACCCTAAACACTAAACCCTAAAAGCATAAATCCTAAAGCCCTAAACCCTAAACCCTAAACCCTAAACCCTGAACCCTAACCCTAAACACGAAACCCTAAACCTAAACCTAAAGTAACTAAAAAAACTAAAAAATTAAGCCTAAACCCTAAAACCTAATAGACCTAAACCCTAAGAACGAAGAACCTTGATAACATCACTATCAACCAAGCTCGGCCAATATTGGAGGTGTGAAGCAATGACATCATAGTGGTGGGGGGATCAGGATAGATATGGAGGGTTGTAGCGGTTATGGATGCGAGAGGAACGACGGAGGTTACAATCGTGATGGTGGTGGAGGGATAGATCAATGATATGATGGTGGATCCGACTACTCGAGAGGTCGTGGTGGTTCTGATGGGAACTAGAGAACCGAGGAACGGATCCGATCATTGTATAATAATTGTGTCTTATCAGAGAAGGTTCTACTATCTATTTTGATTTCCTATGCATGCTCATTTTTATTTATCTCATCACTTATTTCTTAAAAAACTTGGTGTGTTACTTGATTTATGAAATCAAAAAGAAGAAATGTTGAATATGAATTTATTCTCTATTAAAAAAATAAAAAACCTAAACCCTAAACTAAAACTTGAACCCTAGACCTAAAACCTAAACCCTAAACCCTAAACCCTAAATCCTAATCCCCAAACCCTAAACCCTTAACTCTAACCCTTAACCCTAAACCCTAAACTCTAAAACCCTAAACCCTAAAACCCTAAACCATATACCCTAAAACCTAAAAACTTAAAAACCTAAACTAAATAAAACCTAAAAATAAAATATATAAAAAAACTTAAACTTAAATAAAATAAAATAATAAAATAAAATAAAAACCTAAACTAAAATCTAAACCTAAACATAAAAATAATATAAAATAAACTAATAAAAATAAAGTAAAATAAAATAAATAAAAACCTAAACTAAACTAAAAAAATAAAATAAACCAAAGAATAAAAATCCTAACTAAAATAAAAAACTAAACATAAAATAAAATAAAAACTAAATAAAAATAAAAACCTAACAAATAAACCTAAAAATAAATAAAAATAAACTTAAAACCTAAACTAAAAAAACCTAAACCTAAAATAAAAATAAAATAAACAAAATAAAATAAACATAAACCTAAACTAAAATAAACTAAACTAAAATAAATAAAACCTATACCTAAACCTAAAATAAACTAAACATAAATGAAAACCTAAACTAAAAAAAATAAAATTTATAAATAAACCTAAAATAATAACCTAAAACTTAAAAAAAATAAAATAAAACCCTAAACCTAAACCTAAACATAAAAAATAAAATCTAAACTTAAAAAGTAAAAAAATAACATTCAACTAAAAAATAAACTTAAACCTAAAAAATAAACAAAAATTAAAAACCTAAACTAAACTAACTAAACTAAAAATAAATAAACTAAACTAAATAAATATAAAAAATAAACCTTAATAGAAATAAAAAATCAAATAAATGGAAATAAATAAAAAATAAACTAAATAAACCTAAACCTGCTAGTTTACTTAATTTTTTTTAAAATAAAAATAAACCCTAATCCTAAACCCTAAACCCTAAACCCTAAGCCTACAACCCTAAATCCTTAACCGTAAAAACCCCTAAACCCTAAACCTTAAAGACAAACCCTAAAAGCATAAACCCTAAAACCCTAAACCCTAAACCTTAAACACTAAACCCTAAACCGTATACCCTAAACCCTAAACCCTAATCCTAAACTCTAAACCCTAAATCGTAAACCCCGAACCTTAAACCTGAACATAAAGTAACTAAATAAATTAAAAAAAAACCTAAATCCTAAAACCCAATAAACTTAAACCTAAACTTGAACTCTAAGAATGGTCAGAATCTTGATGGTAAGAACATCACCATTAAAAAGGCTCAGTCTAGATCTAGGAGTGGAGGTGAAGGCACATACATCGATTATCGTAGTGGTGGTGGGGGATCTGGAGATGCTAGTGGATATGGAGGTGGTGGTTAGAGTAGTGGTGGTAATGGAAGTGGGAGGAGCGATAGAGGCTACAACCGTGGTGGTGGTGGAGAGAGAGATCGAGGATATGATAGTAGAACCCACTACTTGAGAGCAATGGATGGTTCTGATCGGAACTAGAGAAACTGAAGAACGATGGATCTGATATGCTGCTTATGGAGTTGTGTCTTTACTGTAGAGATGGTTCTAGTTATCTAAGGTATTTGATTTGCTCTATGCATGCTCATTTTTTATTTATGTCATTGCTTGCGTGTTAGAAAACTTGGTGTGTTACTTGGTTGATGAAATTGAAAATAAGAGATGTTGAATCTGAATTTGTTCTCTGTAAAAAAAAAATAGCAAAAACCCTAAACCCTAAACTAAAACCTGAACCCTAAACCTAAAACCAAAACCCTAAGCCCCTAAACCTTAAACCCTAAAAACACTAAATCCTAAACCCTAAACATTAAACCATAAAACCCTATACCCTAAACCCTAAACCATAAAACCTAAACCCTAAACCCTAAACCGAAAGGAAAAACCCTAAACACTAAAAAGCTAAAGACCTAAACACAAACTTATAGAACCTAAAAATAAAATAAATAAAAAATGTAAACCAAAACAAAATAATAAAATAAAACAAAATAAAAACATAAACTAAAACCTAAACCTAAACCAAAACTTAAAAAAGAGAATCAAATAAAAAAACTAAACAAAATAATATAAATAAAAATATAAACTAAACTAAAAAAAATGAAAAACCTAAATATAATAAAACTAAAAATAAAAAATAAAATAAGCCTAAAATAAAATAAAATGAAAACTATATAAAAACTTAAACCTAAAAAATAATCCTAAAAATAAAACCTAAAATAAATAAATAAAATAAAACCTAAACCCTAAACTAATAAAAAAAGCCTAATCCTAAAATATAAATAAAACTAATCCTAAAACTAAAATAAATTAAACCTAAACCTAAACCTACACTAAATAAAATAAAATAAAATAAAATAATCATAAACCTAAACTAGAAAATAAAACTGATAAACAAACCTAAAATAAAAACCTAAAACTTAAAACTAGTAAAATAAAATAAAACCTTAGCCTAAACCAAAAAAAAAATAAAAAAATAAAACATAAACCTAAAAATTAAAATTAAAATAAAATTGAACTATAAAATAAATTAAAATAAAAAACCTAACCTAAAATTCATAAACATAAAATAAATAAGCTAAACTAAATAAAAAAACATGAATAAAAAAGTATAAAATAAACTAAATTAAATAAAAAAATAAACTAAATAAACCTAAACCTATCGGCTTACATAATTTAAAAATAAAAGGAAAAACCATAAACCCTAAATCCTAAACCATAAACCCTAAACCCTAAACCCTAAATCCTCAACCCTAAAAAATCCTAAACCCTAAACCCTAACCCTAAAAGCATAAACTCTAAAACCCTAAACCCTAAACCCTAAATTGTAAACCCTAAACCTTAAACCTTAAATCCTAAACTCTAACCATAAACCCTAAACCCTAAATCCCAAACCCTAAATGAAAACCTAAAGTAACTAAATAAATTAAAAAATAAACCAAAACTCTAAAACCTAATAAACCAAAATCCTAAGAATGGGCAGAACCTTGATGGCAGGAACATCACCAACCTTAGATCCTGGGTTGAGGCAAAGGTGAAGGCCGCATTATCGCTATGGTTGTGGGGATCAAGGTGTTGGTGGATATGGAGGTCGCCTGAAAGCGGTGGTGGTTATGGAGGAGTGATGGGGTAACAATTATGGTAAATGGGGAGAGATCGGGATAATGGTGGATCCCACTCTAGAGGCCGTTGGTTCGATGGGAACTAGAGAAATTGAAGAATGGTCGATCTGACCATCGCTATGGAATTGTCTTTTCTATAGCTTCTAGTTATTTAGGGTTTATGATTTGTTCAATGTGTGCTCAATTTTAATCTATGTCATCGCTTGTGTCTTAAAAAATTTGGTGCGATACTTGGTTGATGAAATCAAAAGAAGAAATGTTGAATCTGAAATTGTTCTTTGTTAAAAAAAAACCAAAAACCCTAAACCCTAAACTAAAACCTAAGCCCTAAACCTAAAACCTAAACCCTAACACGAAACCCTAAACCCTAAACCCTAAACCTTAAACCCTAAACCTTAAACCCTAAACCCAAAAAAAACCTATACTGTAAACCCTAAAAAGCCCAAAACCTAAACCTAAACTAAAAAAAACCTAAAAATATAATAAATAAAAAACCTAAACCAAAATAAAATAAAATATAAACTTAAACTAAACCTAAACCTAGACCTGAAGAGAAAATTAAATGAAATAACTAAAATAAAATAATATAAATAAAAAACTAAACTAAACTTAAAAAATAAAAAACCTAAATAAAATAAATATTAACTTAAAATAAAAATAAAAAACTTAAAATAAAATAAAATCTAAACTATATAAAACCTAAACCTAAAAAATAATCCTAAATATAAAACCTAAAAATAAATAACAAATAAAACCTAAACCCTAAACTGAAAAAACATAATCTAAATTAAAAATAAAATAAACGTAAACCTAAACTAAAATAAATAAAACCTAAACTTAAACCTAAAATCAAATAAACCTAAACCTAAACCTAAACTAAATAAAATGAAATAAACTAAAAATAAAACTAAACCAAAACTAAAAAATAAAACCAAAAAAGAAACTTGAAATAAAAACCTAAACCTAAAACTTAAACTAAAAAAATATAATAAAAATCTAAACCTAATCCTAAAAATAAAAAATATAACTTAAACATAAATAATAAAATAAAAATAAAAATAAAGTATAAAATTAACATAAACCTAAACCTAAACCTAAAAAAACTAAACTCAAATAAAAAACTTAAACTAAAGTAAATAAACCTAAAATAAATAAACTAAACTAAATAAAAAAAATATATACCTAAATAAAAATAAAAAAATTAAATAAACTAAAATAAATAAATAATAAATGAAATAAATGAACTAAAGTAAATAAACTAAACCACCTAAACCCTACACCCTAAACCCTAAACTTACCTAAACCTACAACCCTAAACCACAAACCCTAAACCTAAACCCTAAACTTAAACTAAAAACTTTAAAGCCTAAACCTAAATCTAAATCTAAACCCTAAACCCTAAACCCAAACTCAACCCTAAACTAAACCTAAAACCTAAACCTTAAAACCTAACCTTAAACCCTAAACCCTAAACCATAAACCATAAACCTTAAACCCTAAAACCCTAAACTCTAAACCTAAACTAACCCTAAACCCTAAACTCTGAACCTTAATGCCGAAACCCTAAACCCTAAACTAACCGTAAACCCTAAGCTAACCCTAAACTCTAACCCTAAACCCTAAACCCTCAAAACACTAAACCCTAAAGCTTAAAAACTAAACCCTAAACACTAAACCCTAAAAGCATAAACCCTAAAGCCCTAAACCCTAAACCTTAAACCCTAAACCCTGAACCCTAACCCTAAACCTGAAACCCTAAACCTAAACCTAAAGTAACTAAAAAAATTAAAAAATTAAGCATAAACCCTAAAACCTAATAGACCTAAACCCTAAGAATGGGCAGAACCTTGATGACAAGAACATCACTATCAACCAAGCTCAGTCAATATCTGGTTTTGGAGGTGAAGGCGTATGCAGCGATTATCATAGTGGTGGTGGGGGATATGAAGGTGTTGCTAGATATGGAGGCGGTTGTAGGAGTAGTGGTGGTTATGGATTTGAGAGGAATGATGGAGGTTACAATCGTGGTGGTGGTGGAGGGAGAGATCAATGATATGATGGTGGATCTCACTACTCGAGAGGTCATGGTGGTTCTGATGGGAACTAGAGAAACTGAAGAACGGTGGATCTGATCTATCAAATTGTGTCTTTATTGTAGAGATGGTTCTAGTTATCTAGGGTTTTTTATTTTCTCTATGCATGCTCATTTTTATTTATCTCATCGCTTATTTCTTAAAAAACTTGGTGTGTTACTTGGTTTAAGAAATCAAAGAGAAGAAATGTTGAATATGAATTTATTCTCTATTAAAAAAATAAAAAACCTAAACCCTAAACTAAAACTTGAACCCTAGACCTAAAGCCTAAACCCTAAACCCTAAATCCTAAAAAATCTAAACCTTAAACCCTAAACCCTTAACTCTAACCCTAAATCCTGAACCCTAAACTCTAAAACCCTAAACCCTAAAACATTAAACCATATACCCTAAAACCTAAATACTTAAAAACCTAAACTAAATAAAACCTAAAAATAAAATATATAAAAAACCTAAACTTAAATAAAATAAAAAATAAAATATAAGAACAACCAAAATTAAAACCTAAACCTAAACTTAAAAATAATATAAATAAACTAATAAAAATAAAGTAAAATAAAATAAATAAAAACCTAAACTAAACTAAAAAATAAAATAAACCAAAGAATAAAAATTCTAACTAAAATAAAAACTAAACATAAAATAAAAATAAAATAAAATAAAAACTAAATAAAAACAAAAACCTAACAAATAAACCTAAAAATAAATAAAAACAAAACTTAAAACCTAAACTAAAAAAAAACTAAACCTAAAATAAAAATAAAATAAACAAAATAAAATAAACGTAAACCTAAACTAAAATTAAATAAACTAAAATAAATAAAACCTATACCTAAACCTAAAATAAACTAAACATAAACGAAAACTGAAACTAAAAAAATAAAATTTATAAATAAACCTAAAATAATAACCTAAAACTTAAAAAAATAAAATAAAAACCTGAACCTAAACCTAACATAAAAAATAAAACCTAAACTTAAAAGTAAAAAAATAACATTCAACTAAAAAATAAACTTAAACCTAAAAATAAACAAAAATTAAAAACCTAAACTAAACTAACTAAATCAAAAATAAATAAACTAAACTAAATAAATATAAAAAATAAACCTTAATAGAAAGAAAAAATCAAATAAAGGGAAAAAAATAAAAAATAAACTAAATAAACCTAAACCTAAACCCTAATCCTAAACTCTAAACCCTAAACCCTAAGCCTACAACCCTAAATCCTCAACCATAAAAACCCCTAAACCCTAAACCCTAAAGACTAACCCTAAAAGCATAAACCCTAAAATCCTAAACCCTAAACCTTAAACACTAAACCCTAAACCATAAACCCTAAACCCTAAACCCTAACCCTAAACTCTAAACCCTAAACTGTAAACCCCGAACCTTAAAAATGAACATAAAGTAACTAAATAAATTAAAAAAAACCTAAATCCTAAAACCTAAACTTGAACCCTAAGAATGGGCAGAACCTTGATGGTAAGAACATCACCATTAAGAAGTCTCAGTCTAGATCTAGGAGGGGAGGTAAAGGCCGATACATCGATTATCGTAGTGGTGGTGGGGGATCTGGAGATGCTAGTGGATATGGAGGTGGTGGTTAGAGTAGTGGTGGTTATGGAGGTGGGAGGGGCGATAGAGGCTACAGCCGTGGTGGTGGCGGAGAGAGAGATCAAAGATATGATGGTAGATCCCACTACTTGAGAGGACAGGATGGTTAAACTAAACCAAGAATGATATCGCTATGGAGTTGTGTCTTTACTGTAGAGATGGTTCTAGTTATCTAAGGTTTTTGATTTTCTCTATGCATGCTCATTTTTTATTTATGTCATCGGTTGTGTGTTAGAAAACTTGGTGTACTACTTGGTTGATGAAATTGAAAATAAGAGATGTTGAATCTGAATTTGTTCTCTGTTAAAAAAATAGCAAAAACCCTAAACTAAAATCTGAAGCTTAAAACTAAAACCAAAACCCTAAACCCCTAAACCTTAAAACCCTAAAAACACTAAATCCTAAACCCTAAACATTAAACCATAAAACCCTATACCCTAAACCCTAAACCATAAAAGCTAAACCCTAAACCCTAAACCCAAAAGAAAAACCCAAAACTGTAAAAGGCTAGAAACCTAAACCCAAACTTATAGAACCTAAAAATAAAATATATAAAAAATGTAAACCAAAACAAAATAATAAAATAAAATAAAATAAAAACATAAACTAAAACCTAAAGCTAAATCTAAACCTAAAAAAGAAAATCAAATATAAAAACTATACAAAATAATATAAATAAAAATATAAACTAAACTAAAAAAAATGAAAAACCTAAATATAATAAAAACTAAGCCTAAAATAAAAATAAAATAAACCTAAAATAAAATAAAATGAAAACTATATAAAAACTTAAACCTAAAAAATAATCCTAAAAATAAAACCTAAAATAAATAATTAAAATAAAACCTAAACCCTAAACTAACAAAAAAAGCCTAAACCTAAAGTATAAATAAAATATACCTAATCCTAAACTAAAATAAATTAAACAAAAATAAATTAAACCTAAACCTAAACCTACACTAAATAAAATAAAATAAAATAAAATAATCCTAATCCTAAACTAAAAAATAAAACTGATAAATAAACCTAAAATAAAAACCTAAAACTTAAAACTAATAAAATAAAATAAAAACCTAAACCTAAACCAAAAAAATAAAAAAATAAAACCTAAACCTAAAAATTAAATTAAAAATAAAATTGAACTATAAAATAAATTAAAATAAAAAACCTAACCTAAAATACATAAACATAAAATAAATAAGCTAAACTAAATAAAAATAAAAATAAAAACATGAATAAGAAAGTATAAAATAAACTAAATAAACCTAAACCTATCAGCATACTTAATTTTAAAATAGAAAGGAAAACCATAAACCCTAAATCCTAAACCATAAACCCTAAACCCTAAACCCTAAATCCTCAGCCCTAAAAAATCCTAAATCCTAAACCCTAACCCTAAAAGCATAAATTCTAAAACCCTAAACCCTAAACCCTAAATTGTAAATCCTAAACCTTAAACCTTAAATTCTAAACTCTAACCATAAACCCTAAACCCTAAATCCCAAACCCTAAATGAAAACCTAAAGTAACTAAATAAATTAAAAAATAAACCTAAACCCTAAGAATGGGTAGAACCTTGATGGCAGGAACATCACTGTCAACTAGGCTTAGCATAGATCTGGCGGGTTGAGGCAAAGGTGAAGGCTGCGATTATCGCTATGGTTATGGGGGATCTGATGGTGTTTGTGGATATGGAGGTGGTCGTCTAAGCAGTGGTGGTTATGGAGGCAGGAGGAGTGACGGGGGTAACAACTGTGGTTGTAGCTGAGGGAGAGATCGGGGATATAATGGTGGATCCTGCTACTCTAGAGGCCAGGTTGGTTTGGATGGGAACTAGAGAAATTGAAGAACGGCTGATCCGATTTACTGCTTATGGAACTGTGTCTTTACTCTATAGGCAGTTCTAGTTATTTAGGGTTTTTGATTTATTCTATGTGTGCTCAATTTTAATCTATGTCATCGCTTGTGTCTTAAAAAATTTGGTGCGATACTTGGTTGATGAAATCAAAAAGAAGAAATGTTGAATCTGAATTTGTTCTCTGTTAAAAAAAACTGAAAACCCTAAACCCTAAACTAAAACCTAAGCCCTAAACCTAAGACCTAAACCTTAACACTAAACCCTAAACCCTAAATCCTAAACCTTAAACCCTAAACCCAAAAAAAACCTAAACTCTAAACCCTAAAAAGCCCAAAACCTAAACCTAAACTAAATAAAACCTAAAAATATAATTAATAAAAAACCTAAACCAAAATAAAATAAAATATAAACTTAAACTAAACCTAAACCTAAACCTAAAGAGAAAATCAAATGAAATAACTAAAATAAAATAATATAAATAAAAAACTAGACTAAACTAAAAAAATAAAAAACCTAAATAAAATAAATACTAACATAAAATAAAAATAAAAAAAACTTAAAATAAATAAAATCTAAACTATATAAAACCTAAACCTAAAAAATAATCCTAAATATAAAACCTAAAAATAAATAAGAAATAAAACCTAAACCCTAAACTAAAAAAATAGAATCCTAAATTAAAAATAAAATAAACGTAAACCTAAACTAAAATAAATAAAACCTAAAATTAAACCTAAAATAAAATAAACCTAAACCTAAACCTAAATTAAATAAAATAAATTAAACTAAAAATAAAACTAAACCAAAACTAACAAATAAAACCTAAAAAGAAACTTGAAATAAAAATCTAAAACCTAAAACTTAAACCTAAAAATAATAATAAAAACCTAAACCTAATCCTAAAAATAAAAAATATAACTTAAACATAAATAATAAAATAAAAATAAAAATAAAGTATAAAATTTACATAAACTTAAACCTAAACCTAAAAAACTAAACTTAAATAAATAACTTAAACTAAAATAAATAAACTAAACTAAATAAAAATAAAAAATATACTTAAATAAAAATAAAAAAATAAAATAAACTAAAATAAATAAATAATAAATGAAATAAATGAACTAAAGTAAATAAACCTAAACCGATCGGTAAACCCTTCACCCTAAACCCTAAAACTTACCCTAAACCTACAACCCTAAACCCCAAACCCTAAACCCTAAACCCTAAAACTTAAACTCTAAAAAATTGTAAAGCCTAAACCCTAAATCTTAAACCCTAAACTAATCTTAAACATTAAGCCCTAAACCCTAAACCCTAAACCCTAAATCCAAACACAACCTTAAACCTAAAACCTATCCTAAACTCCTAAAACTATAAACCCTAAACTCTAAAAAAACCCTAATAAACTAAACCCTAAACTTAAACCTTAATGCCTAAACCCTAAACTCTAAACTAACTATAAACCCTAAGCAAACTAAACTAAACCCTAAACCCTCAAAACACTTAACCTTAAAGCTTAAACACTAAACCCTAAACACTAAACCCTAAAAGCATAAACCCTATAACCCTAAACCCTAAACCCTAAACCCTAAACCCTGAACCCTAACCCTAAACCCGAAACCCGAAACCTTAAACCTAAATCTAAAGTAAGTAAATAAATTAAAAAAATTAAGCTTAAACCTTAAAACCTAATAAACCTAAACCCTAGGAATGGGCAGAACCTTGATGGCAAGAACATCACTATCAACCAGGCTCAGTCAATATTTGGCTGTGGAGGTGAAGGCGAATGCAGCGATTATCATAGTGGTGGGGATCCAAGGTGTTGATATGGAGGCTAGTGGAGCTGGTGGTTATGGATGCGAGAGGTATGATGGAGGTTACAATCATGGTGGTGGTGGAGGGAGAGATCAATGATATGATCGTGGAACCCACTACTCGACAGGTCATGGTGGTTCTGATGGGAACTAGAGAAACTGAAGAACGGTGGATCCGATCTACTGCTTATCAAATTGTGTCTTTACTGTAGAGATGGTTCTAGTTATCTAAGGTTTTTGATTCGCTCTATGCATGCTCATTTTTATTTATCTCATCACTTATTTCTTAGAAAACTTGGTGTGTTACTTGGTTTATGAAATCAAAAAGAAGAAATGTTGAATCTGAATTTATTCTCTATTAAAAAAAATAAAAATGCTAAACCCTAAACCCTAAACTAAAACTTGAACCCTAGACCTAAAACCTAAAACCAAATCCCTAAACCCAAAATCCTAAAAAGCCTAAACCCTAAACCCTTAACTCTAACCCTAAACCCTAAACACGAAACTCTAAAACCCTAAACCCTAAAACACTAAACCATATACCCTAAAACCTAAAAACTTAAAAACCTAAATTAAATAAAACCTAAAAATAAAATATATAAAAAAACCTAAACCTAAATAAAATAAAAAAATAAAATAAAATAAAAACCTAAACTAAAACCTAAACCTAAACTTAAAAACAATATAAAATAAACTAATAAAAATAAAGTAAAATAAAATAAATAAAAACCTAAACTAAACTAAAAAAATAAAATAAATCAAAGAATAAAAATCCTAATTAAAATAAAAAAACTAAACATAAAATAAAATAAAATAAAATAAAAACTAAATAAAAATAAAAACCTAACAAATAAACCTAAAAAAAATAAAAATAAAACTTAAAACCTAAACTAAAAGGAAACCTAAACGTAAAATAATAAACAAAATAAAATAAACTTAAACCTAAACTAAAATAAACTAAACTAAAATAAATAAAACCTATAACTAAACATAAAATAAACTAAACATAAACGAAAACCTAAACTAAAAAAAATAAAATTTATAAATAAACCTAAAATAATAACCTAAAACATAATAAAATAAAAACCTAAACCTAAACCTAAACATAAAAAATAAAACCTAAACTTAAAAGGTAAAAAAATAACATTCAACTAAAAAATAAACTTAAACCTAAAAAATAAACCAAAATTAAAAACCTAAACTAAACTAACTAAACCTAAAATAAATAAACTAAACTAAATAAATATAAAAAATAAACCTTAATAGAAATAAAAAATCAAATAAATAGAAGTAAATAAAAAATAAACTAAATAAACCTAAACCTACTAGTTTAGTTAATTTTTTTTAAAAAAACATAAACCCTAATCCTAAACCCTAAACCCTAAACCCTAAGCCTACAACCCTAAATCCTCAACCCTAAAAACCCCTAAACCCTAAACCCTAAAGACTAACCCTAAAAGCATAAACACTAAAACCCTAAACCCTAAACCTTAAACACTAAACCCTAAACCCTAAACCCTAAACCCTAACCCTAAACTCTCAACCCTAAACCGTAAACCCCGAACCTTAAACTTAAACCTAAAGTAATTAAATAAATTAAAATAAACCTAATCCCTAAAACCTAATAAACTTAAACCTAAACTTGAACCCTAAGAATTGGTAGAACCTTGATGGTAAGAACATCACCACAAAGTGGCCCAGATCTAGAGTAGGTGAAGGCAACAACGACATCGCAAAGGGTGGTGGGGATCTCGAGATGCTAGTGGATATGGAGATGGTGGTTAGAGCAGTGGTGGTTATGGAGGCGGGAGGAGTGACAGAGGCTACAACCGTTGTGGTGGCGGAGAGAGAGATCGAGGATATGATGGTAGATCCCACTACTTAAGAGGCCAGGATGATTCTGATCAGAACTAGAGAAACTGAAGAACGATGGATCTGATATGCTGCTTATGGAATTATGTCTTTAATGTAGATATGGTTCTAGTTATCTAAGATTTTTGATTTGCTCTATGCATGCTGATTTTTTATCTATGTCATTGCTTGTGTGTTAGAAAACTTAGTGTGTTACTTGGTTGATGAAATTGAAAATAAGAGATGTTGAATCTGAATTTGTTCTATGTTAAAAAAATAACAAAAATGTTAAACCCTAAACTAAAACCCGAACCCTAAACCTAAAACCAAAACCCTAAACCCCTAAACATTAAACCCTAAAAACACTAAATCCTAAACCCTAAACATTAAACCCTAAAACCTTATACCCTAAACCCTAAACCATAAACCTCAACCTAAACCTAAACCTAAACCTAAACCTAAACTAAACCTAAACCTAAACCTAAACCTAAACCTAAACCAAATCCTCTCCTCCCCTCTCGGTCGCGGGATCCTCTGGCTATTGCATTTTTCCCTTTCATTTTCCTTGCGGCTTGGCCGATTTTTGATCATTCTCGATCAATTTTTCAATAATTTGTCTCTGATTGGCCTCAAATGTGAGTTTCCCTTTGCTCTTTCAATGGCAAAGGAGCCACTTTTCGCGCAGCTGAGCTTATCCATCTTGGAGGCGTCAGCTAGGGCATCAGATTTACATGGAATTATGGATCCAAAATCAACCGCTACTCTGCCTGCAGTTAAGTCTTTTAAGGATGCATTATCTAGTAAGAACCTTTCCCCTAATGCTTCGGTGAATTTGATCTCGACCTCATTTCATGGGATGCCTGCTGTTATGTGCTCAGATCTAGACGTGGAAAAGTTGGCGAAGCCTTTTGAATTCTCTTTAATTGGTAAATTTTCCTTACGTCAGCCAACTCTCGATAACATCTGATCATTTTTTCATAGCCTTAAACTTTTAGGTGTTTTTACTATTGGATTGATTGATCCTAGACATATTTTAATTTAGCTCTCTAATGACTTAGATTATTCAAGAGTCTTTTCCCACCGCTCTTACTTTGTGTTTAATTGTCAAATGCATCTTCTGAAATGGTCTCCTCTTTTTGATATAAAAGAGGAATCCCTAATTGTTCCTATATGGCTAGCTCTTCCTAATATGAGAATACATAATGTTACACATCAAGTTCTCTTTGTGGTTGGGGCTCTCTTTGGTCGGCCTCTTCAAATTGATCGCCACCAGAGATCACACCTTCTATTGCTATTTTGGTTGAGATTGATATTACCAAAAGCATCCTAAAGAAGTTTGGATCGCCGAAGTTCTTATAATCAAAAGTGGAATTTGAGAACTTTCCTATTTTTTGCACACATTGTAAGATTCATGGTCGTGATCATTCTGAATGTTTTGTGTTGCATCCTCATCTTAAAAAGAATAAATTGTCAGATCCTAATCCTACTCTATCAAATGAAAAAACTAATAAATTTGCTTATGTGCCTAAAGTCACTCAAAATGGGAATCATCCCCTTACCCCTACTCCTTTTCTATCCATTGATTTGCCTATTGGAGAGCAATCTGAGCATGTTCATAATAATGCTTATGAGGTTTGTGAGGAGGCTAATGATAACTTAATTAACATTACTTCTCATTGTAATAATTTTGCTCCTCATGATAATACCCTGACTCAGTCTAAACTCCCCATTTTGGCTAGTGAACCCAAGGAGACTACTATGAACCCTAGTGGTGATTTGAATGGAAACTTCGGGTTGGATCAAAATTTAAAAATAAATTTTGGAGTTGATCCTTTAATGAAAGAACAAAATCTGAAAATTGTTGATCCTTTGATGATGGAACAAAATATGAAAAGTAATTCTGAAACTAAGCATGAAATATGTGTTATTAATGGCTTCACAACCTCTCCTTCTCTACCCTTCAGAGTGATACGCATGCTAACCCTCTTCCTCAGCTTAATTCTGACATTGAAGAAGGGGAAATTACCATTAGAAATGCTTTGACTGATACAGGTCCTATTCTGAATATCACAAATCAGTCTCTCTCGGATGGTGATACTTTGGAAAATGATAGACCTTTTCAAATTATTTTTAAAAAAACTCTCTTAAAGCTAGAATGTTCACTAATAGCTCCACTAAAACTACTAGATCTTCTCTAACTTCCCATAAATAACTATTTTTAGTTTTCTTTTATTCTGCTTTTTTATTTCTTTAGTTATCTCTTTTCCTTTCTTTCTTATTTTATTATGATCAATTTTCTAATTTATAATATTCAGGGTATTGGGACTCTCATTGTCCGCAACCATATTAGAAGCCTTTGTCGTATTCATAACATAGCATTACTTATTCTTATTGAACCATTCATACACTCTTCTAACCCATGTTGTTTAACGCTTGGCTTTCAAAATTTCTTTTATAATATTAACAATAAAATTTGGTGTTTTTGGAATAATTTAGTCAACATCTCTATCCTTGATGATCTTCAACAATTGGTTAATGTCCACATCTCATTGGGTGAATTTTCTTCTTTAGGTTCCTTTATTTATGCTTCTTGTAATAGAGCTGGTAGGAACATCCTTTGGGGTAACTTAAGAACTTTTTCCTCCTCGGTCAACCAACCCTAGTTAGTTGGGGGTGATTTTAACACTATTATCTCTTCCTTGGAAAGAAGGGGAGGTTGCTCTCCTAACATTCATTCCATGGAAGATTTTTCTATTATGATTCTTTATTGCAATCTGATTGATATTGGATTTTCAGGCTCCGACTATACGTGGCATAACTCTAGACTCTAGCAGCGGCTTGATAGGACTCTTTTTAATTCTCTTTAGATCAATCAATGGCCCCTTACTTCTGTTGAACATTTGAGGAGAACTTTGTCTGATCATGCTCCGCTTTTTGGTTTCTGTACAAAATCCCTCCAATAGATTATCCTCCCCAACTTCTTTCAGATTCCAAAACATGTGGATCCAACACATTGATTTCATAAATGTTGTATCCATTAACTGGATGGCTCTTCTTCATCCATACAATTTGATTAAGGGCATGATTCGCCTCTAGCTTAAGCTTAAAAGTCTTAAACAAAACCTAAATTGGTGGAACAAGCATCATTTTAAAAATCTTTTTGCGAATATCAAAATTATGGAACAATTAGTTTGTTCTCTTAAAGATGCTGTTTTGACTGATTCTACTAAACTTGAGGAGTTGAATGAAGCTAAAGATAACTTGGTTAAATATCAGAATATAGAGGAAACATACCGGCAAAGAAAAGGTCGCTAGCATATTGCGATGGTGACAAAATACAAAGTATTTCCATGCTCTTTTCAAAAAAAAGAAAGCCTTAAACTCTATTAAAAAAATTAAAAATGATAACGGCACCTGGATCACTGATAATAATGATATTAAATATTCTGTCATACATCATTTTAAAAACATATTAAACAATAACCCTACCTTAGAATCTCTCTCCAACTCTCACCTGATTCCATCAATGATTACTAATGATGACAACCATTTGCTTAATTTGCATCCTATGGAAGCTGAGATTGGTAGTATTATCAATAGCATGAACATTGATTCTATTGTTAGCCCTGAAGGCTACACGACTTAATTTTTTCAGCATTGTTGGCCTATTATTAAGTCTGACCTTGTCGATGATGTCATTGATTTTTTCGATGGAAATCCTTTACCTAGATATTTTTCTAGCACTTCGATTGTTCTCATTCCCAAAATTAATAATCCTGAATCTTGGGACGATTTCAGACCTATCAGCCTTTGCACCTTCTTTCATAAACTAATTATTAAATTAATTGTCAATAGAATTAGTCTGTTGCTGCTTAAAATTATTTCCCCCAACCAAACTGGTTTCGTTAAAGGTAGAGCTATATCTAACAACATTCTTCTAGCCCAAGAGCTGATTCATGACATTGATGCATCTACCAGAGGAGGTAACATCCTTTTCAAATTAGACATCTCTAAAGCTTTTGACAACCTCTCTTGGAATTTCCTCTTCCAAATTCTTCTTTTGTTTGGTTTTTTTGACTATTTTATCCGCCTCATTAAAAATTGTATTACCAATGTTTGGTTCTCCATTATCATGAATGGTGAGTCCCTAGGTTTTTTTCCTTCTATGCATGCTTTGAGACAAGGAGATCCCTTATCTCCCTCTCTTTTTATTATTGCTGTTGAATATCTTTCAAGGAACCTTAATGATCTTTTCAACAATAATCCTAGCATGTTTTTTAGAACTCAAGGTGGTCTTCCTGTCTCTCATCTTAGTTTTGTTGATGACTTCATAATCTTTTGCAATGCCTCTACTCATCACATTAAAACTATTAAGAATCTTTTAAATAAATTTGGTAACGAAAGTGGTCTCTTTCTTAACAAAGGTAAAAGTTGTTTCATTCCTTCCTCTAAAATCCCTAGTAATAGGATCGACCAAATCTTGAGAATAGCTAATTTTCAGCAACAACAACTTCCTATTAAATATCTTAGTGCTCGGCTCTTTAAAGGTCAGAAAAGATCACATCTCTTTGATGAGTTAATCCAAAAAAATATCTAATAAAATTTTTGTTTGGGAATTTCATTTACTCTCATTTGGTGGTAGGCTCACTTTGATTAAGAGCACCCTTAACTCCATGCCTTTATATCTCATTCAAACCATTGTGCCGACCAATTCTACCATTAATAGAATTGAGCGCCTCCTTAACAAATTCTTCTAGGGTTCTAATAATTCTACTAAAAGAATGCATTGGACCTCTTGGTATAAAAGCTGTGGCACTCTTATTGAAGGTGGGCTTGGCTGTAAGCCAATCAGGGAAGCTATCACTACTTTTTCCTATAAACTTTGGTGGAATTTTAGGAGCAACAATAGTCTTTGGGCTAATTTCATGACTGCCAACACGCCAGTAAGCACCCTCTCATTTTCCCCTATAAAGTGGGAGACTCTCCTGTGTGAAAAAGACTTTGTTCCATCAAATGGGAAGCAGAATCTTTAATCTCTTGGGGGATTAACTCTAGAACCTCTTTCTTTTGGCAAGATAACTGGACTAGAGGTGGGTCCATTGATGAATTACTTTCTACCCACTCCACTGCTTCTATTAAAGTGAACTCTTTCTGGAAAAATAATTAGTGGAACAATAGTAAGCTCACTGACTATATTCCTTTCTCTCTTTTAGATAAGATTACTATTATTCTTATGATTCCTAGCAATCATGATCAGATCCTTTTAAGCTTTCCCAAAAAAGTGATTTTAACCTTAAAAATGTTTTGATTCATATTAAAGAAGCTCATGATTTCTCCAATGTATTTTTTAAACTTTGGAATAACACTATTCTTATTTCTTATTCTGTTCTAACTTGGCATATTTTGAAAAACTTTATCCCTGACTCCTTGATGTGGGGTAAAGGTTTTACTTACCTTCAAAATGCTATCACGCTTTCACATTGAGAATGTGAATCGTGTATTTGTTAATGGATCCATTGCTTCCAAACTTTGGATTTGGTATGATGATCTCTTTAATATTGTCAAATTCAATGGCTCCTTAACTCTATACCAACTTCTTGAAATTTATTTCAAAAATACTATTAAATGCCATATTAAATTCAAAACTGCTATCACTCTTATTTGGTTCATATGGATGGACAGAAATGATGCAAAACATCATGGGATTCCTATGAACCACATGAGGATAATTGCTAGAATTAAAAATAAAATCTGTGACTTATTTAATGCCAATTTAATTAACTACAATCAATTCAAAGGTTGTAAATTTGTGGCCAATAAATTGGGCTTTAACTTGTCGGATCCACCCAACTGTAAAGATGACAAGATTATTTATTGGGTAAAACCTCATGCTAATACTATTAAAATTAACACTGATGGCTCTATCTCTCAAAATGCTTCTAGCTGTGGTGGAATTTTCAAAAACCATAATGGTAGAGTCCTATGTGCTTTTGCTTACCCCATTAATACTTGCTCTGTTCCTTTTGCTGAGCTAATGGTAGTTTACAAAGCTATTGAGATTTGCCTTCAAAAAGGTTGGCTCAATATTTGGATTGAGGAGGATGCCCTATTGCTGATTGATCTTTTGACTTCCACCAAAATGGGCAATACAGAATTCTACTACCTTCTCAAGTAGACTAGAGCTCTCCTTTCTCAACTCTATTTTAAAATCACTCATGTATGGCATGAAGGTAATGCATGTGCTGATTACCTTGCTAATTTGGGTGCTAGATTAGATGGCATAAAATTCTTTGATCAACTTACACTTCCTAAACATTTGTGTGGTTTGGTTAATTTAGACAATATTGGATTTCCTTACCTCAGAAATTAATCCATCATATTGGTTTGGCCTGTTATATTACCTGTTTAACTGCATGATCAACTTCTGTTTAGTGTTGTTATTTCTTTGGATTTTGCTGATGCATCTTCCTGATGCCCCTTTTTGGTTAATTGCTGATCTCTATGGCATCTGCTATTGGATTAATTACCCTAACATTTTGGGGTCTTCTCTTTTTCCAATCGTTAATGGTAAGGTGTTTCGAGTTTGGAGGGAGATGTATTACCTTATGCTTTTCTTTCTGCTTTACTTTTTGATCAATAGGGACAGACTTCTTGCCATCAATATTTTGTTAAAGGGTCCTACTGTATCTATTTTCCATTATATGATTTAGGTTGTGTTCTGTCTCTTTTCCTTTTTCTAGAAATCTATTATGGGGCTCATGACTTTGTTGTATCAATGTTTAATTGCAATATTTTTGTATAGCTTCATGACAGGCCCTAATTTATCTATTTTTTCTCCCTTTATTATGGATGTGGCCCCTCTTATGCTCCCTAGCCTCACCTCCACAACCTGTAAGGATAGAAATTGCATTACCCTTGCTACTATAACTTCTTCTTTGCAGGATTGGAATTACTTATTGATTTCCTTCTAGCCTATTTTTACTGATGTTGTGGGCTTAGCTGCTGGTCTGCTTTTCTGTGTCTTGAAGGATTTCAAAGATGGCTTTCCTTTGAACCACTTTTGACTCTATGCTGTACCACTATTTTTTATTGGATTTTCTTATGGTGGGTGCAATAAATGTTTTGATGTTTTAATTATTGGCTATTGGATTTTTGGGTCTTATGTCCAATAGGCTACTTTTGGGGCTATTTTTTTGATTGCTTTTGCTAACCTCACCTTACCATCCTATAAGGAGAGAAACTGCTATACCCTTGTTATTATTATTGTCTCTTTGCAAGATTGAACTTACTTAATGATTTCTTTCTAGTCTGATTTTACTGAGGATGTTAGTTTAGCTGCAAGTCTGCTCTCCTTTATCATGAAGGATTTCAATGATGGCTCCCTTTGGAACCCCTTTTGTGTCTATGTTGTACCACTATTTTTTATTGTCTTATCTTATGGTGGGTGCAATAATTGTATTGCTATTTTAATTGTTGGTTGTTGGATTTTTGGATCTTATGTCCAGCAGGCTACTTCTGAGATTGTTGGCTGTTTGTTGCCTTTTATTTTTTTTGATTATTTTTGCTGTTTGTAACCAGGCTGCAGCTGATCACCACATGTTTGTGGACTATATAAACCGTTGCTATTTTTCCATCTTGATTCAGTTAGACTTGTCCAGATCACTGAGATTATGCTATTACCTACTTGAAAATTAACTTATGCACTGCCTTTTCTGAATGTGTGGTTTTATGGCCAGCTTGCTGTTATTTGCTATCTTGGTTGTTGGCTGAACTGGATTATCGGGTTTTATGCCCAACAAGTTGTGAATGGGGTTCTCTCTCATGTCCAGCAGGCTACTTTTGGGGCTATTTTTTTGATTGTTTTTGCTAACCTCACCTTCCCAACCTGTAAGGAGAAAAACTGCAATACCCTTGTTATTATTATTGTATCTTTGCTGGATTGGACTTACTTAATGATTTCTTTCAAGTATCTTTTACTGAGGATGTTGGTTTAGCTGCAAGCCTATTCTTCTTTATTTTGAAGGATTTCAATGATGGCTCTCTTTTGAACCCCTTTTGTATTTATGTTGTACCTCACTTTTTTACTGGCTTATCTTATGGTGGGTGCAATAATTGTATTGTTGTTTTTATTGTTGGCTGTTGGATTTTCAGGTCTTATGTCCAGCAGGCTGCCTTTGAGGTTGTTGGTTGTTTGTTGGCAGTTGTTTTTCTGATTGTTTTTGTTGTTTCCAATCGAGTTGCAGCTGATCATCTGATGTTTGTGGTCTATTTAATATGCTGCTATTTTTTTCATCTTATTTCAGTTAGACTTGTGCAAATCACTATGATTATGCAATTACTTACTTGGATAATATCTTATGCATTGTCTATTATGAATTGGTGGTTTTATGGCCAGCTTACTATTATTTGCTGTGTTGGTTGTTGGCTGAACTGGATTATTGGGTTTTATGCCCAGCAAGCTGCTACTGGGGTTGTCTCTCTGATTATCCTTATTTGGAATTGTTTGTGGGGAGCTTATTACATGTGGCTTCGTCCATCTAATCAGCCAGATTCCCATCTGTTAGACTTCTACATTTTTGTTTGGGTTTGGGTTATGTCGCTCTACACTTTTGTTACTAACTTCTGCAATGATTATTAACAAGGGGGTTGTTAACATCTACATTGCTTATTCTGATTGGGTACCTTTTCTGGGCTATATTCCTAGACTGTATACTAGGATTGTAAGTTTCATATATGTCCCATATGTTTAGGATGGAGTTAATTACATGCTATTTGATGTTCCTTGTTGGATTTCAGCAGGCTTTTCAACTGGTTGTATATTGCTTCTTTCCTCTGCCTGGCCTTTTCTGCTGCTTTCTTATGGTGGGTTTTCATGCTGGCCTATTTAAACTCTTGGCTCTAGTAAAAAATAAGGTGGATCTGGCAAAGATGGTTCATTTTCATATGTGTAGGGATTCTCATGCCATGGTGACTATATTGATGATATTTATTCTGCATGGGATCCCCTTTCCTCATTCTGCTCTTTGTTGTATCCTTCTCTATTATGTTTGTGGTTTTGTTTAGGTTTGCAGGTACTAAGGCCCAAAAGACTTTCAATAAATGGTTGCTATCTTCCCACAGGTTTGTTGGCTATGATGGCTATGATGATTTCACTACTTTTTGGTTTGGTAGTAGCTTTTGTGATGTAACCCTTCCGCTGAAGTTTGGATGCTCATATTTGCATCTGCCCCATTTTGATGTGACTGAGCCTGAGCCTTCTCTCACACACTTCTTTATATCTTTCTCAGTTTATGCTGTTTTCAATTTTCATTTTGTCTGTATTACTTTAACTTCTCTAATTTCTATCTTTCTACAATTTTGCAGGTGCATTTCTCTTATTCTCTTGTAGGTTTGCTCCCTAGTTTCATGCATTCTCTCATCCTGAAGAGCTTTGGCCCAAATCAACTCATTGGCTTATCTATGTTAATCAATTTATATCTTTTGCTTTCCTCTACTCTTTTATTTTGCTTTTGGTTGTACTTAGATAGGGGATTTACTCTAAATAGCTTTGAGCAGTAGTTGTGGAGTTTATCCCTTGTTAAGGACCTTGTAACCCTCTTTTTGTGGCAATAAAATTCCCTCTATATGGGGTTTCCCAAAAAAAAAAAACCATAAAACCTAAACCCTAAACCCTAAACCGAAAAGAAAAACTCGAAACCCTAAAAAGCTAAAAACCTAAACCCAAACTTATAGAACCTAAAAATAAAATAAATAAAAAACCTAAACCAAAACAAAATAATAAAATAAAATAAAATAAAAATATAAACTAAAACCTAAACCTAAACCTAAACCTAAAAAAGAAAATCAAATAAAAAAACTAAACAACATAATATAAATAAAAATATAAACTAAACTAAAAAAATGAAAAACCTAAATATAATAAAAACTAACCTTAAAATAAAAATAAAATAAACCTAAAATAGAATAAAATGAAAACTATATAAAAACCTAAACCTAAAAAGTAATCCTAAAAATAAAACCTAAAATAAATAAATAAAATAAAACCTAAACCTTAAACTAACAAAAAAAACATAAACCTAAAATACAAATAAAATATATCTAATCCTAAACTAAAATAAATTAAATAAAAATAAACTAAACCTAAACCTAAAATAAATTAAACCTAAACCTAAACCTAAACTACATAAAATAAAATAAACTAAAAATTAACCTAAACCTAAACTAACAAATAAAACTGATAAATAAACCTAAATTAAAAACCTAAAACCCAAAACTAATAAAATAAAATAAAAACCTAAACGTAAACTAAAAAAAATGAAAAAATAAAACCTAAACTTAAAAATTAAAATTAAAATAAAATTGAACTATAAAATAAATTAAAATAAAAAACCTAACTTAAAATAAATAAACCTAAAATAAATAAGCTAAACTTAATAAAAATAAAAAATAAACATAAATAATAAAGTATAAAATAAAATAAAATAAATAAAAAAATAAACTAAATAAACCTAAACCTATCAGTTTACTTAATTTAAAACTAAAAAGAAAAACCATAAACCCTAAATCCTAAACCATAAACCCTAAACCCTCAACCCTAAACCCTCAACCCTAAAAAATCCTAAACCATAAACCCTAACCCTAAAAGAATAAACTCTAGAACCCTAAACCCTAAACCGTAAATTATAAACCCTAAACCTTAAACCTTTAATCCTAAACTCTAACCCTTAAAACTAAACCCTAAATCCCAAACCCTAAATGAAAACCTAAAGTAACTAAATAAATTAAAAAATAAACCTAAACCCTAAAACCTAATAAACCTAAACCCTAAGAATGGGCAGAACCTTGATGGCAGGAACATCACCATCAACTAGGCTAAGTATAGATCTGGCGAGTTGAGGCAAAGGTGAAGGCTGCGGTTATCGCTATGATTGTGGGGGATCTAAAGGTGCTGGTGGATATGGAGGTGGTCGTCAGAGCAATGGTGGTTTTGTAGGTGGGAGGAGTGACGGAGGTTACAACTGTGGTTGTAGCTGAGGGAGTGATCGGGGATATGATGGTGGATCCCGCTACTCTAGAGGCCAGGATGGTTCTGATGGGAACTAGAGAAATTGAAGAGCGGCATATCCGATCTACTGCTTATGGAATTGTGTCTTTACTGTACAGGCCATTCAAGTTATTTAAGGTTTTTGATTTGTTCTATGTGTGCTCAATTTTTAATCTATATGTCATACTGTGTCTTAGAAAACTTTGGTTGACTTGGTTGATGAAATAAAAAGAAGAAATGTTGAATCTGAATTTGTTCTCTGTTAAAAAAAAAACTAAAAATCCTAAACCCTAAACTAAAACCTAAGTCCTAAACCTAAAACCTAAACCCTAAACCATTAACCCTAAATCCTAAACCTTAAACCCTAAACCCTAAACCCTAAACCCAAAAAAAAAAATGTAAACTATAAACCCTAAAAAGCCCAAAACCTAAACCTAAACTAAATAAAACCAAAAAATAAAATAAATAAAAAACCTAAACCAAAAAAATAAAATAAAATATAAACATAAACTAAACCTAAACCTAAACCTAAAGAGAAAATAAAAAAAATAACTAGAATAAAATAAAATAAATAAAAAACTAAACTAAACTAAAAAATAAAAAACTTAAATAAAATAAAAACTAAACTTAAAATAAAAATAAAAATAAAACTTTAAATAAAATAAAATATAAACTATATAAAACTTAAACCTAAAAAATAATCCTAAATATAAAACAAAAAAATAAATAAGAAATAAAACCTAAACCCTAAACTAAAAAAACATAATCCTAAATTAAAAATAAAATAAATGTAAATCTAAACTAAAATAAACAAAACCTAAACTTAAACCTAAAATAAAATAAACCTAAACCTAAACTAAACTAAATAAAATAAAATAAACTAAAAATAAAACTAAACCAAAACTAAAAAATAAAACCTAAAAAGAAACTTGAAATAAAAACCTAAAACATAAAACTTAAACCTAAAAAAATATAATAAAAATCTCAACCTAAACCTAAAAATAAAAAATATAACTTAAACATAAATAATAAAATAAAAATAAAAATAAAGTAAAAAATTAACATAAACCTAAACCTAAACCTAAACCTAAAAGAATAAACTAAAATAAAAAACCTAAACTAAAATAAATAAACTAAACTAAATAAAAAATATACCTAAATAAAAATATAAAAATAAAGTAAACTAAACTAAATAAAAAATAAATGAAATAAAGTAAATAAACCTAAACTGATCGGTAAACCTTACACCCTAAACACTAAAACTTACCCTAAACCCCAAACCCTAAGCTCTAAACCCTAAAACTTAAACTCTAAAAAATCGTAAACCCTAAACCCTAAATCTTAAACCCTAAACTAATCCACAGGCTAGGCCAGGCTAAAACTAAACCCAACCGGACCCTAAACCTTCCCTAAAATCTACTACCTAACAGGCCCTGGGCCCTAAACCATACCCACCCACCCTAAAACTCACAGGCCCACTAACTGGGCCCTAAACTCAAATCTTGATAAACCCTAAAAACCCAGCTGTCTAAACTCTCTCTAAACCCTCCCCTCCCTAAACTCTCAAAACTAAACCCTAAAACCCAAACCCAGCATAAACCACAAGCCCTACACTAAAGCATAAACCTAAACCTTAAACCCTAAATCAAAACCCTCTAACCTAAAACCCCCCAAACCCTAAACCTAAACCTAAAGTAACTAAATAAATTAAAATATTAAGCCTAAACCATAAACCTAATAAACCTAAACCCATGGGTAGAACGGTAGAACATCACTATCATAGGCTCGTCATGTCAGTTTGTAGAGGCTAATGCATCAATTATCATAATGGTGTTGGGGGATCTGAAGGTGTTGCTAGATATGAAGGCGGTTGTAGGAGCAGTGGTGGTTATGGATGCGAGAGGAACGATGGAGGTTACAATGGTGGTGGTGGTGGAGGGAGAGATCAATGATATGATGGTGGATCCCACTACTGGAGGGGTCATGGTGGTTCTGATGGGAACTAGAGAAACTGAAGAATGGCAGATCTGATCTACTGCTTATCAAATTGTGCCTTTACTGTAGAGATGGTTCTAGTTATTTAGGGTTTTTGATTTTCTCTATGCATGCTCATTTTTTATTTATCTCATCGCTTGTTTCTTAGAAAACTTGGTGTGTTACTTGGTTTATGAAATAAAAAAGAAGAAATGTTGAATATGAATTTATTCTCTATTAAAAAAAATAAAAAACCTAAACCCTAAACTAAAACTTGTACCCTAGACCTAAAACCTAAATCCTAAACCCTAAACCCTAAATCCTAAAAAACCTAAACCATAAACCCTAAACCCTAAACCCTAAAACCCTAAATCTAAACCCTAAACCCTAAAATTTAAACCCTAAACCCAAACCCCTAGACCCTAAACCCCAAATCCTAAACCTTAAGCCCTTAACCCTCAACTAACCCTAAATAATAAACTCTAAACCCTAAACCCTAAAAAGCTAAAAACATAAACCTAAGCTAAATAAAATAAATAAAAAAACTTAAATTGAAAAAAAAATAAAAAATAAAATAAAATAAAAACCTAAACTAAAACCTAAAAAGAAAATAAAATAAAAAAAATAAAAACTAAACTAAAATAAAATAAATAAAAACATAAACTAACTAAAAAATGAGAAACCTACAACAACAACAACAACAACAACAACAAGCCTTTATCCCACCACGTGGGGTCGGCTACATGAATCCTTCATCTCCATTGTGTTCTATTAGGTGTCAAATTTTCATTTAATTGAAGTATACTAAGGTCATTATTTATACATCTTAACCATGTCTTTTTAGGTCTACCTCTACCTTTATTAACATATGGCAAATCTAATGCATTTAATCTCCTAACCAGGTCATTGGACGTCCAACGCTTTATGTGGCCAACCCATCTAAGACGACTCTCTCTAATCTTATCTACCACTAGAGCTACTCCAACTTTTTCCCGATCATACTCATTTCTCATTTTATCTCTAAGAGTAAAGCCACTCATCCACCTGAGCATCCTCATCTCTGCAACACTTAACTTAGCCTCATGATTCTCTTTTACTGGCTAACATTATGAACCATAAATCATTACAGGTCTTACCACCATCTTATAAAATTTTCACTTAAGTTTAGGTGGTACTTTTCTATCACAGAATAAGCCAGATGCATTCCTCCACTTCAACCATCCAACTTGAATTCTACTAATAAAATCTCCATCTATTTCACCATCATTTTGAAGAATATAGCCTAAATATCAGAATCTCTCACTCTTTTTAATGACTTATTCACCTAATGTCACAACACTCCCACTATAACTTCTACAACTAAAATTACACTCAATATATTTAGTTTTAGATCTACTTAAATGAAAATCATTAGACTCTAAGGTTGACCTCCATAATTCAAGTTTCTCTTAGACTCCCTCTCTAGTCTTATCAATAAGAAACTATCATCAACAAAAAGCATACACCAAGATACATCTTCCTAGAAATGCCTAGTAAGAACATCCATAACTAAAGAAAAAACATAAGGGCTTAAAGCTATTCATAGATGTAATCCAACTGAAGTAGAAAAATATTTTATCAATCCTCCTTGTGTTTGGACACAAGTAATAGCTCTAGTCTACATATTCTTAATGACTTGAATATAACCAATATTAACTCCTTTATTTTCTAGAACTATCTAAAGAACAACTCTTCAAACTTTATCATAAGTTTTCTCTAAATCAATAAATAATATAGTTAGATCCTCCTTGCTTTCTCTATACTTCTCCATCAAACCTCTTAACAAATGTATAGCGTCCATAGTAGATCTACCTGGCATGAAACCAAATTCGTTGTGAGAAACTTTTGTATCACATCGTAACCTATGCTCAATTACTCTCTCCTATAATTTTAATGTGTGACACATTAACTTAATTCCTCTATAATTTGCACACTCTTGTGCATCACTTTTATTCTTAAATATAGGAATCAACAAACTCTTTCTCCAATAATTGGACAACTTTTTAGTCTTTAAAATAAGATTAAAAAGATTTGTAAGCCAAGAAATTCCTTGATCTCCTAAACATTTTCACACTAATATTGGAATATCATCAGGTCCTACTAATTTTCCACATTTCATTTTCTTCAAAGCTTCTCTAACTTCAGATTTACTAATATGATGATAAAAAAAATTCTTTATTTTTGTTTAAGGTATTAAGGTTGCTAAAATCAATCATTTTTTTTCAGATCCTTCATTGAAAGGTTTATCAAAATACCTCATCCACCTACTTTCAATATCCTTTTCTAAGAAAAGCACTTTATGATTTTCATCATTAATACACTTTAGTTGAGCTAGATCTTTACTTCTCCTATCTCTTTGGTTAGCTAACTTATACATACATCTTTCACTTTCTTTGGTATCTAATCTATTGTATAAATCACTAAAAGCTAAATTTTTTAATCATATATTGCTTTCTTTGAACCTCTACATGCCACTTTATATTTCTCCCAATTTTCTGAGTTTTTACATCTAAACTAAGTTTTATAACAACACTTCGTATTTTTTAGCTTTTATTGCACATTTTGACTCCACCGCCAACTATTTTTATTAAAAGAAGCTTTTCCTTTTGATTCTCCAAGCACACTTTTAGTAGCTTGCTTAATTTCACTTGCTACATTTTCCAACATAACATTAACTTCGTTATGAACATGATAAATTCTAAGCTCTTGTAGCTTGCACTTAAAAATATTTTTATTAGTGTTTTTCAAGTGCCCCCATCTAATCCTAGAATAACAATTTGATTTATTTTTCATCTTCCAAACTTTCATTTTAAAATCTAACATTAATAATTTATATTGTGTATTTAAACTTTCACTTGGAATGACTTTACAATCTTTACAATTTAAACGATCTATTTTTCTTATCAGAAAATAATCAATTTGTGTTTTGCTAGATCCATTTTTATAAGTAATAATATGCTCATCTCTTTTCTTAAATAAAGTATTAGAAACTACAAAATCATAGGCTAAAAAAAATCCAATATATTCCAACCTTCATCATTAGGCACTCCAAATCCATAACCACTATGAAAACTTTTAAAATCTTCTGCCACTCTACCAACATGTCCATTTAAATCTCCTCCAATAAATACTTTTTCTTCAAGATCTATCTTTTATATTAATCACTCTAATTCATTCCAAAATTTTTCTTTTGAACCTACATCCAAACCTACTTTAGGAGCATAAACACTTATAATATTGATAATCTTAGTATCAACAACATTGTTTAAAGCTATAATTCTATCTCTGCATCTATTAATATTTATAACATTATATTTCAAACTATTATCTATAATCACCTCTACGCCATTTCTAATTCGACTTCTACCTAAATACAAAAGTTTATAACCTAAACTATCAATCTCCTGGCTTTCTCCCCAACCCATTTAGTTTCTTGAACACATAAAATATTTATCTTCCTATGAACCATAATATCTATTAATTTTATTAGTTTACCTGTAAGAGTACCTATATTCCAAGATCCTAACTTAATTCTAGTTTCATGGACTAACTTCTTTGCCCGCATCCATCCATAATGTGAGAACCCATGCTTATTTAACAGCGCAGTCGATGTTGCGACCACTTGCACTTTTTCTATATTCAGGGCCATAATACGTTACGCCCTAGCATTAACATGATATTTTAAAAGATTCATGTCATGATTAATTCGACAAGTTTTACATAAATAAAATTAAAACTAAACCTAAAAAAATAACCCTAAAATAAAATAAAATAAAAATGAAATAAAAACCTAAACCTAAAAAATAAATAAATAATAAAACCTAAACCCTAAATTTAAAAAAACTTAAACCTAAAATAAAATTAAAATAAACCTAAACCACTAAAATGTAACTTAACTAAAATAAATAAAACCTAAAACTAAACCTAAACCTAAACCTAAACCCTAAATAAAATAAAATAAACTAAAAATAAACCTAAACATAAACTAAAAAATAAAACCTACCAAAAATAAAAACCTACAACCTAAACCTAAAAAAATAAAATTAAAACCTAAACATAAACATAAAACTAAGAAATAAAACCTAAACCTAAAAAATAAAATTTTAAAAAAAACTAAACTAAAAAATAAGCCTAAACCTAAACCTAAACCTAAACCTAAAAAAACCTAAAATAAAAAACCTAAACTAAAATAAATAATCCTAAAATAAATAAACTAAACTAAATAGAAATAAAAATAGACCTAAATAAAAAAATAAAAAAATAAAATAAACTAAAATAAAAAAGCTAAATAAACCTAAACCTACGAGTTTACTTAATTTGAAAATAAATAAAATAAAAAGGTAAAAAATAAAAAATCTTAACCCTAAATCCTGAACCCTGAACCTTAAACTTACAACCCTAAACCCTAAACCCTAAACCCTAAACCTTAAAACCATAAACCCTAAACACTAAACCCTAAACACTAAACCCTAAACCCTAAACCCTAAAACCTACAACCATAAACCCTAAACCCAAACCTCCACAAACCCACAAAACACAAAACCTAAAACTAAACTAAAAAAATAAAATAAATATAAAAAACCTAAACCTCAATAAAATAAATAAAATAAAATATAATAAAAATATAAACTAAAACCCAAACCTAAACCTAAACCTAAGCCTAAATCTAAATGTATAAATAAATAAAATAAAAAATATAAACTAAACTAAAATAAAACTTAAACTAAACTTAAAAATAAGATAATCCTAAAAATAAAAAACTTAAATAAAGTAAAAACAAAATGTAAAATAAAAATAAAATAGACCAGAAATAAAATAAAATAAAAACTAAATAAAATCCTAAACCTAAAAAGTAAACCTAAAAATAAAACTTAAAATAAATAAAAAATAAAACCTAAACCCTAAACTAAAAAAAACCTAAACAAAATTAAACAAAATAAAATAAACCTAAACCTAAAATAAAATAAATAAAATCTAAACCTAAACCTAAAATTAAAAAATGGATGTGAGATGAGCGATGGTGGTTATGGATGTGGAACGAACGATGGAGGTTACAACCGTGGTGGTGGCGAAGGGAGAGATCAGGAATTTGATGGTGGATTTTGCTACTCAAGAAACTGGGTGGTTCTAATAGGAATTAGAGAAATTGAAGAATGAATTGGTCGATTTTGCTTATGGAACTGACTTTCTGGTAGAGACAGTTCAAGTTATCTAGGGTTTTTGATTTGCTCTATGAGTGCTCATTTTTTATCTATGTTGTCGCTCCTGTCTTAGAAAACTTGGTGCGTTACTTGGTTGATGAAATCAAAAAAAAAGAAATGTTGAATCTAAATTTGTTCTCTATTAAAAAAAATGCAAAAACCCTTAACCCTAAATTAAAATAGGAACCCTAGACTTACAACCTAAACCCTAAACCCTAAACCCAAAAACCCTAAACCCTAAACCCTAAACTAAAAAAAAAATCTAAACTTAAAATAAACTAAATAAAATAAGCCTAAACCTAAACTAAAATAAACTTAACTAAAATAAATAAAACCTAAACATAGACCTAAAATAAACTAAACGTAAACCCTAAACTAAATAAAATAAAATAAACTAAAAATAAACCTAAACCTAAATTAAAAATTAAAAATTAAAAATAAACCTAAAATAAAAACCTAAAACAAAAACCTAAAAAAGTAAAATAAAAACCTAAACCTAAACCTAAAAATAAAAAATTAAACTTAAACCTTCAAAATAAAATAAAAAAAAAATAAATAAGCATAAAAACCTAAATAAACTAAAATAAAAAACCTAAACTAAAATAAATAAACCTAAAATAAATAAATTAAACTAAATAAAAATAATAATTAAACCTAAATAAACTTAAATGTACTGGTTTACTTAATTAAAAAGAAACCCCTAAACCTAAATCGTAAGCACTAAGCCCAAAACCTTAAACCATAAACCTACAACCCTAAACCTACAATCCCAAACCTTAAACCCTAAACCCTAAACCTTAAACCCACTAAACCCTAACTAACCTGACCCTAAGCTAATCCTCCACCCTAAATCCTAAACCCTCAAAACTAAACCCTCCAGATGCTTCCCTAAAGCCAAAATCCTCACATCTTAATCCCTAAAAACCTAAAAACCTAAACCTAAACTAAATAAAACCTAATAATAAAATAAATAAAAAACCTAAACCTTAAGAAAATAAAATAAATAAGATAAAATAAAAGAAAAACATAAACTAAAACCTAAACATAGACCTAAAAATAAATTAAAATAAAAAAAAAACTTAAATAAAATAAATAAAAACCTAAACTAAACTAAAAATAAGATAAACCTAAGAAAAAAAACTAAATTAAATAAAAACTAAATGAAAGATAAAAATAAAAAACCTAAGATAAAATAAAATAAAAATGAAATAAAAACCTAATCCTAAAAAAGTAAACATAAAAATAGATAAAAATAAAAATAAAAACTAATCCCTAAATAAAAAAAACCCTAACCTAAAAGAAAATTAAAATAAACAAAATAAAATAAACTTAAACCTAAACTAAAATAAACTAAACTAAAATAAATAAAACCTAAACCTAAACTAAATAAAATAAAATAACCTAAAAATAAACCTATACCTAAACTAGAAAATAAAACCTAAAAATAAAAAATAATCCCTAAACCTAAAAAATAATATAAAAATAAAATTCAACTAAAAAATAAACCTAAACCTAAACCTAAACCTAAAAAATAAACTAAAATAAAAAACCTATATTATAATAAAAAAAACCCAAAATAAATAAACTAAACTATAAAAAATAAAAAACCTAAATAAATAAAATAAATTAAACTAAAATAAATAAAATGAACTTAATAAACTAAATAAACCTAAACCTGGGGTTTGCTTAATTTTAAGAAAACCATAAACCCTAAACCCTAAACCCCTCCTCCCTAAACCCTAAACCCTTTAACCCTACTGTGACCAACCTTAAACCCTAAACCAAAACCCTAAAGCCCTAAATAATACTGACCCTAAACTGATGTCCTGATCCTGACCTGACCCTCAACCTAAACTCAACCACAAAATCCAAAACTCAGGCCCCAAATAACCTCTCTAAAACCACTAAACCCCACCTTCCCAACTGACCTAAACCTCTAACCCTGGGCCCTAAACCCAGGCTCCTCATGACCAGCTAAACCTAGCCACTGACCCTACCCTCCCACTTAATCCTAAACCATAAACCCTAAAATGTTAAACCTTAAAACCCTAAACCCTAAACCCTAAACCCTAAAAACCAAAAAAGCTAAACCTAAACTAAATAAAACTAACTAATAAAATAAATAAAAAATCCTTAAGCTAAATAAAATAAAATAAAAATAAAATAAAAACCTAAACTAAAACCTAAACCTAAACCTAAAAATAAAATAAAATATAAAATAAAAATAAACAAAATAAATAAATAAAAACCTAAACTAAACTAAAAAATAAAATAAACATAAGAATAAAAACCTAAATAAAATAAAAACTAAACATTAAAAAAATAAAATAAACCTAGAATAAAATAAAATAAAAACAAAAAAAACATAAACCTAAAAATATAGCCTAAATGTAAATAAAAAAAAACCATAAACTAAAAAAAACCTAAACATAAAATAAAAATAAATAAACAAAATAAAATAAACCTAAACCTAGATAAAAATAAACTAAACTAAAATAAATAAAACTTAAAACTAAACCTAAACCTAAAATAAACTAAACTTAAACCTAAACTTAAACTAAATAAAATAAAATAAACTAAAAATAAACCTATACCTAAATTAAGAAATAAAACCTAAAAAAACCTAAATCCTAAACCAAAATAAAAAATAAAAAAAACCTAAACCTAAACCAAAAAAATAAAAAATAAAACCTAAACATTTTCATTATCCAAGTAACACACCAAGTTCTCTAAGACAGAAGTGATGCCATAGATAAAAAAAATGAGCACATATAGAGCAAATCAAAAACCCTAGATAACTATGACCATCTCTGCTGTAAAGACATAGTTCCATAAGCAGCAGATCAGATCAGCCATTCTTTACTTTCTCCAGTTCCCATCAGAACCACCATCATATCCCATCCCTCCTCACCACCACGAGTGTAACCTTCGCCCTCCGCCTCCATAACCACCACTGCTCCGACCACCACCTCCATATCCACCAACACCTCTAGATCCCACACCACCACTGCAATAAATGTTGCCTCATTCTTCGCCTCCACTATCATATCTAGACTGAGCCTTGTTGATAATGATGTTCCTACGGTCAAGGTTCTGTCTAGTCTTAAGGTTTAGGTTAAGGTTTAAGTTATTAGGTTTAGGGTTTAGGTTTATTTTTTAATTTATTTAGTTACTTTAAGTTTAGCTTTATAATTTGGAGTTTAGGGTTTAGGGTTTAATATTTAGGGTTTAGGGCTTAGGGTTATGATTTAGGGTTTAGGGTTTAGGGTTACGATTTAAGGTTTAGGGCTTATAGTTTAGGGTTTAGGGTTTTAAGGATTATGCTTTTAGGGAAAGGGTAATGGTTAGGGTTTAGGGTTTAGGGTTTAACATTTAGGGTTTAGGGTTTAGGGTTCAGAGTTTAGGGTTTTAGTGATTATGCTTTTAGGGTTTAGGGATTAGGGCTATGGATAGGGTTAGGGTTTAGGGTTTAGAGTTTATGGTTTAAGGTTTAGAATTTTTTAGGGTTTATGGTTTAGGGTTTAAGGTTGTAGATTTAGTGTTACAGGTTTAGAGTTTTCAATTTAAGGTTAGTTTTTTTGTTTAGGGTTTAGGGTTTAGGATATAGGGTTTAGGGATTTTTAAAAAAAATACATAAACTAATAGGTTTTGGTTTATTTAGTTTATTTATTATATATTTTTAGTTAATTTTAATTTTAATTTTAATTTAGGTTTTTTTTTTATTTTTATTTAGTTTAGATTATTTATTTTAGGTTTATTTATTTCAGCTTAGGTTTTTTACTTTAGTTTAGTTTTTCGGTTTAGGTTTAGGTTTATATTTTAGTTGAGTTTTATTTTTATTTTATTTTTTTGGTTTAGGTTTTATTTTAAATTTTTAGGTTTTAGTATTGGTTTTTATTTATTTTTTCATGTTTAAATTTTAGGTTTTAATTTTAGGTTTATTTTTAGGTTTTATTCTTTAGTTTAAGTTTAGGTTTATTTTTAGTTGAGTTTTATTTTTATTTTATTTTTTAAGTTTAGGTTTTATTTTTTATTTTTGGGTTTAGGATTAGGTTTTTATTTTATTTTTTTAAGATTAGGTTTTTATTTTATTTTTTTTAGGTTTAGATTTGAGGTTTTCATTTTAGGTTTATTTTTAGGTTTTATTTTTTAGTTTAGGTTTAGGTTTATTTTTATTTTATTTTATTTTATTTTTTTAAGTTTAGGTTTAGTTTATTTTAGGTTTATGTTTAGGTTTTATTTATTTTAGTTTAGGTTTAGGTTTCTTTTATTTTTATTTAGGGTTTAAATTTTTTTTTTAGTTCAGGGTTTAAGTTTTATTTTTTATTTATTTTTAGGTTTATTTTTTAGGTTTATATTTTTATTTAGTTTTTATTTTAGTTTATTTTAGGTTTATTTAATTTTTATTTTATATATAATTTTTATTATATTTAGGTTACTTATTCTTAGGTTTATTTTATTTTATTTAGTTTTGTTTATGCTTTTATTTATTTTATTTTAGTTTATTTTTATTTTTTTATTTTATTTTATTTTTAGGTTTAGGTTTAGGTTTTTATTTTATTTTATTTATTTATTTCATTTAGGTTTAGGTATTTTTATTTATTTTATTTTTAGGTTATATTTAGTTTAGGTTTAGGTTTTTTAGGTTCTTAGGGTTTAAGGTTTAAGTTTTTTTTTTTTTTTTGTGAAACCCCTTATAAGGGAAATTTTATTGCCACAAAAAGAGGGTTACAAGATCCTTAATAGGGGATAAACTCCAAAACTACTGTTCAAAGAGCTAAAATCAACCTAGAGAGTAAATCCCCTATCTAAGTACAACCAAAAGAAAAAAAAGGAGAAAAAGAAAGCAAAAGATACAAAATGATTAACATAGATAAGCCAATGGATAAATCTGGGCCAAAGCTCTTCTGGTTGAGATAATGCATGGCACCATGGAGCAAACCTGCAAGAGAAAAAGAGAAATGCATCTGCAAAAATGTAGAAAGATAAAAATTAGAACAGTTAAAGCAATATAGACAAAGTGAAAAATTAAAGCAGCATAAATTGAGAAAAATTATGGAGAAGTGTGTGAAAGAAGGCTCAGACTCAGTCACACCAAATTGGGGCAGATGTAAATATGAGTATCCAAACTTCAGCAGAAGGGTTACATCACAAGAGCTACTACTAAACTAAAAAGGAGTGAAATGATCACAGCCATCATAGCCTACAAACCCAAGGAAAGATAGCAGCCATTTGTTGAAAGTCTTATGAGCCTTAGTACCTGCAAACCTAAACAAAGCCATATGCACTATAGAAAAGGAGACAGTCAAGAGTAGAATCGGAAAGGGGATCCCATGCAGGATAAATATCATCAATATAGTCACCATTTCATGAGAATCCCTACACATATGAAAATGAACCATCTTTGCCAGATCCACCTTTTTATTACCAGAGCCTAGAGTAATATTAGGCCAGCATGAAAACCCACCACAAGAAAATAATAGAAAAGGCTAGGTAGAGGATAGAAACAATAGACAACCGATTGAATAGCTTGCTGTATCAGGCCAGGAGTACAGCTCAGGAATATGGCCTAGAAAAGGAACCCAATTAGATTAAGCAATGCAGATGTTAACAACCCCCATGTTAATAAACATTGCAGAAGTTAACAAACAACAAATGTAAAGCAAGACAGCATAACCCAAACCCAAAATACAATAGGAAATGCAGAAGTCTAACAGAAATAAGATGGGAATGCAGCAGCAGATTATGTGGACCAGAAGCCACAGGTAATAAGCTGCACCCCACCACAAACAATACCAAATAAAGACAATCAGAGTGACAACCCCAGTAGCAGCTTGCTGGGCATAAAACCTAATAATCCAGCTCAGCCAATAACCAAGGTAGCAAATAATAGCTAACTGGCCATAAAACCATCCATTTAGAATAGACAGTGCATAAGTTAATAACCAAGTAGGTAATAGCATAAGCACAGTGCTTTTCACAAGTCTAATTAAACCAAGATGGAAAAAATAGCAACAAATTAAATATACCACAAACATCAGGTGATAAGCTGTAGCCTAGTCGCAAACAACAAACACAAATAGAAAAACAACCCCAGAAGCAGCCTGCTGGACATAAGACCTGAAAATCCAACAACCAACAAATAAAATAGCAAAACAATTATTGCACCCACCATAAGATAATACAGCATAGACATGAAAGGGTTTCAAAGGAGAGCCATCATTGAAATCCTTCAAGATAAAGAAAAGCAGGCCAGCAGCTAAGCCAACATCATCAGTAAAAGCATACTAGAAAGAATACAAAAAGTATTTCCAATTTTACAAAGAGAGAGTAATAATAACAAGGGTATTGCAGTTGCTCTCCAAGTTGGGGAGGTGAGCTTAGCAAGAACAATCAGAAAAACAACCTCATAAGTAGCCTACTGGACATAAGACCCAAAACTCTAACAGCCAATAATTAAAACAACAAAATAATTCTTGCACCCACCATATGATAATCCAGTAAAAAATAGTGGCACAACATAGACTCGAAAGGGGTTCAAAATAGAGCCATCATTGAAATCCTTCAAGACAAAGAAAAGCAGACCAGTAGTTAAGCCAACATCATCAGTAAAAACATGCTGGAAGGAAATCAAGAAGTAATTCTGATCCTGCAAAGAAACAGTAATAATAAGGGTATTGCAGTTTCTCTCCTTACAGGTTGTGGAGGTGAGGTTAAAGAGTATAAGAGGGGCCATAACCCTATTAAAGAGAGAAAAGACAGATAAATTAGTGCATGCCATGAAGTTATATAAAAATATAGCAATTAAATAATGAGACACCAAAGTCATGAGCCCTAGCACAGATTTCCAGAAAAAGGAAAAGAGACAAAACACAGCCTTAATCATAAAATGGAAAATAGATAAAATAAGACCCATAAAAAAATATTGATGGCAAGAAGTTTGTCCCTGTTGATCTGAAAGTAAAGCTGAAAGTAAAACACCTCCTTCCAGCAGATCCGATTGATAAGTGAAAATATCTCCATCTAGTAGGTTAGAAAAATAGGGAACACCTTACCATTAATAGTGAAAATAGCAGAAGCAGTAAGACCCCAAAAAGGTTAGGGTAATTAATCAAGCAGTAGATGTCATAGAGATCACAAAATAACTAGAAAGGGGTATCAGGAAGATACATCAGCAAAACCCAGGGAAACAACAACACTAAATAGAAGTTGGTCATGCAGTTAAACAGGTACTATAATGAATTAATTTCTGAGGTAAGGGAGTCTAGTATTGTCCAAATTAACCAAACCACACAAATGTTTAGGAAGTGTAAGTTGATCAAAGAATTTTATGCCATCTAATCTAGCACCCAGATTAGCAAGATAGTCGGCACATGCATTACCTTCATGCCATACATGAGTAATTTTAAAATAGAGTTGAGAAAGGAGAGCTCTAGTCTACTTTAGAAGGTAATACAATTCTGTATTGCCCACTTTGGTGGAAGTCAAAAGATCAATCAGCAACAGGGCATCCACCTCAATCCAAATATTTAGCCAACCTTTTTGAATGCAAATGTCAATAGCTTTGTAAACTTCCATTAGCTCAGCAAAAAGAATAGAGCAAGTATTAAGGGGATAAGCAAAAGCAAATAGGACTTTACCATTAAGGTTTCTAAAAATTCCACCACAGCTAGAAGCATTTTGAGAAATAGAGCCATCAGTGTTAATTTTAATAATATTAGCATGTGGTTTTATCCAATAAATAATCTTGTCATCTTTGCAGTTGGGTTTATCCAGCAATTTAAAACCCAGTTTATTGGCCACAAATTTGCAGCCTTTGAATTGATTGTAGTTAATTAAATTGGCATTAAACAAGGCACGAATTTTATTTTTAATTCTAGCAATTATCCTCATATGGTTCATAGGAATCCCACGATGTTTTGCATCATTTCTGTCCATCCATATGAACCAAATAAGAGTGATAGCAATTATCACTTTAATGTGGCCTTTAATAGTGTTTTCAAAATAAACATCAAGTAATTGATATAGAGTTAAGGAGCCATTCAATTTAACAATATTAAAGAGATCATCATACCAAATCTAAAGTTTGGAAGCATTGGCTCCATTAACAAATACATGATTCACATTCTCAATGTGAAAGCAGCAGTAGCATTTTGAAGGTAAGTAAAAACCTTTACCCCACATCAAGGAGTCAATAGGGATGAAGTTTTTCAAAATATACCAAGTTAGAACAGAATAAGAAATAGGAATAGTGTTATTCCAATGTTTAAAAAAAACATTGGAGAAATCATGAGCTTCTTTAATATGAATCCAGACATTTTTAAGGTTGAAATCACCATTTTGGGAAAGCTTAAAAAGGATATGATCATGATTGCTAGGAATGATAGGAATAATTGTAAGCCTATCTAAAAGAGAGAAAGGAATATAGTCAGTAAGCTTACTATTGTACCACTTATTATTCTGCTAGAAAGAGTTCACTTTAATAGCAGCAGTGGAGTGGGTAGAAAGTAAATCATCAATGGACCCACCTCCAGTCCAATTATCTTGCCAAAAGAAAGAGGTTCCAGAGTTAATCCCCCATGAGATTAATGATTCTACCTCCCATTTGATGGAACAAAATCTTTTCCATATAGAAGAGTCTCCCACTTTATAAGGGAAAATGAGAGGGTGCTTTCCTTGGCAGTATTTGGCAGTCATGAATTTCGCCCAAAGAATATTGTTGCTCCTAAAATTCCACCAAAGTTTGTAGGAAAAAGTAGTGATAGCTTCCCTGATTGGCTTACAGCCAAGCCCACCTATAGCAAGAGTGCCACAGCTGTTATACCAAGAGGTCCAATGCATTCTTTTAGTAGAATTGTTATAACCCCAAAATAATTTGTTAAGGAGGCTCTCAATTCTGTTAATGGTAGAATTGGTCAGCACAATGGTTTGAATGAGATATAAAGGCATGGAAGTTAAGGGTACTCTTAATCAAAGTGAGCCTACCACCAAATGAGAGTAAATGAAATTTCAAAATAGATATTTTATGAGAGAATTTTTGGATTAACTCATCAAAGAGATGTGATCTTTTCTGACCTTTAAAAAGCGGAGCACCAAGATATTTAATAGGAAGTTGTTGTTGCTGAAAATTAGTAATTCTCAAGATTTGGTTGATCCTATTACTAGAGATTTTAGAGGAAGGAATGAAGCAACATTTACCATCGTTAAGAAAGAGACCACTTTCGTTACCAAATTTATTTAAAAGATTCTTAATAGTTTTAATGTGATGAATAGAGCCATTGCAAAAGATTATGAAGTCATCAACTAAGCTAAGATGAGTGACAGGAAGACCACCTTGAGTTCTAAAAAAACATGCTAGGATTATTGTTGAAAAGATCATTAAGATTTCTCAAAAGATATTCAACAGTAATAATAAAAAGAGAGGGAAATAAGGGGTCTCCTTATCTCAATCCATGCATAGAAGGAAAAAAACCTAGGGACTCACCATTCAAGATAATGGAGAATCAAACATTGGTAATACAATTTTTAATGAGATGGATAAAATAGTTAGAAAAACCAAAAAAATGTAGAATTTGGAAGAGAAAATTCCAAGAGAGGTTGTCAAAAGCTTTAGAGATGTCCAATTTGAAAAGGATGTTACCACCTCTGGTAGAAGCTTCAAGGTCATGAATCAGCTCTTGTGCTAGAAGAATGTTGTCAGATATAGCTCTACCTTTAACAAAACTAGTTTGCTTGGGGGAAATAATTTTAGGCAGCAACGGACTAATTCTATTGGCAATTAATTTATCAATGAGTTTATGAAAGAAGGTGCAAAGGCTGATAGGTCTGAAATTGCCCCAAGATTTAGGATTATTACTTTTGAGAATTAGAACAATGGAAGTGCTCGAAAAATATCTAGTAAAGGATTGCCATCGAAGAAATCAATGACAGCATCGACAAGGTCAGACTTAATAATAAGCCAATAATGCTGAAAAAATTGAGTCATGTAGCCTTCAGGGCCAGCAACAGAATTAGTGTTCATGCTATTAAGAATACTACCAATCTCAGCTTCCATAGGACGCATATTAAGCAAGTGGTTGTCAGCATTAGTAATTGTTGAGGGAATCATGTGAGAGTTGGAGAGAGCTTCTAAAGAAGGGCTGTTATTTAATAAGTTTTTAAAATGATGTATGATAGAATCTTTAATATCATTATTATCTGTGATCCAGCTGTTGTTATCATTTTTAATTTTTTTAATAGAGTTTAAAGCTTTCTTCTTTTTGAAAAGAGCATGGAAGTACCTGGTATTTCTATCACTAATAGTAATATGTTTGCTAGCAGCCTTTTGCCGCCAATAGGTTTCCTCCATATTTTGATAGTTAACCAAGTTATCTTTAGCTTCATTCAACTCCTCAAGTTTAGTAGAATCAATCAAAATAACATCTTCAAGAGAACAAACTAATTGTACCATATTTTTGATGTTGGTAAAAAGATTTTTAAAATGATGCTTGTTCCACCAATTTAGGTTTTGTTTAAGTCTTTTAAGCTTAAGCTAGAGGTGAATCATGCCCTTAACTGAATTATCTGGATGAAGAGGATCCATCCAGTTGATGGATACAATATTTATGAAATCAATGTGTTGGATCCACATATTTTGGAATCTGAAAGAGGTTGGGGAGGATAATCTATTAGAGGGATTTTGGACAGAAATCAAAAGCGGAGCATGATCAGACAAAGTTCTGCTCAAATGTTCAACAAAATTTAGGGGCCATTGATTGATCCAAAGAGAATTAAAAAGAGTCCTATCAAGCCGTTGCCAGAGTCTAGAGTTATGTCATGTATAATCCAAACCTGAATAGCCAATATCAATCAGATTTCAATCAAGAATCATATTAGAAAAGTCTTCCATGGAATGAATGTTAGGAGAGCAACCTCCCCTTCTTTTTGAGGAAGAGAGAATAGTGTTAAAATCACCCCCAACCAACCAGGGTTTGTTGACCGAGGAGGCAAAGATTCTTAAGTTGTCCCAAAGGATGTTTCTACTAGCTCTATTACAAGAAGCATAAATAAAGGAACCTAGAACAAAAAATTCACCCAATGAGATGTGGACATTAACCAATTGTTGAAGATCATCAAGGATAGATATGTTGACTAAATTATTCCAAATATACCAAATTTTATTGCTAATATTATAAAAGAAGTTTTGAAAGCCAAGCATTCTAGCAACATGGTTGATCTTAGAAGAGTGTATGAATGGTTAAATAACAACAAGTAAGGCTATGTTATGAGTACGACAAAGACTTCTAATACGATTGTAGACAATGAGAGTCCCAATACCCTGAACATTCCAAATTAGTAAGTTGATCATAATAAAATAAGAAAAGAAAGGAAAAGAGATAACTAAAGAAATAATAAAGCAGGAAGAAAAGGAAACTAAAAATAGTTATTTATGTGAAGTTAGAGAAAATCTAGTAGTTCTAGTGGAGCTATTAGTGAACATTCTAGCTTTAAGTAATTTTTTTTTAAAATAGTTTGAAAAGGTCTATAATTATCTAAAGAATCACCATCTGAGAGAGACTAATTTGTGATATTCAGAATAGGACCTATATTAGTCAAGGCATTTCTAATGGTAATTTCCCCTTCTTCAATGTCAGAATTAAGCTGAGAAAGTGGGTTAGCAAGTGTATCACTCTGAAGAGTAGGAGCCGGACAGGTTGTGAAGCCATTAATAGTACAAATTTCATACTCAGTTTTAGAATTAGTTTTCAAATTTTGTTCCACCTTCAAAGGATCAGCAATTTTCAGATTTTGTTCCTTCATCAAAGGATCAACTCCAGAATTAGTTTTCAGATTTTGATCCAACCTAAAATTTCCGTTCAACTCACCACTAAGGTTCAAATGAGTCTCTCCGGTTCACTAGCCGAAAGGGGTAGGTTAGACTAAGTCAAGGTATTGTCTTGAGGAGCCAAATTATTACAATTAGAAGAAATGATAATTAAGCTATCATTAGCCTCCTCACGAATCTCATAAGCATTATTTTTAACATGCTCAGATTGCTCTCTAATAGACAAAGCAGTGGATAGAAAAGGAGTAGGGGTAGGGGTAGGATTCCCATTTTGAGTGACTTTAGGTACATAAGAAAATTTATTGAATTTTTTATTTGATAGAGTAGGATTAGTATCCAGCATTTTTTTCTTTTTAATTTGAGGATGCAACACAAAACAATCAGAATGATCATGTCCATGAATCTTACAATGTGTGCAAAAAATAAGAAAATTCTCAAATTCAACTTTTGATTATAACCGAACTTCTCAGAGCCAATCCAAACTTCTTTAGGATGCTTTTTAGTGATATCAATTTCAACCAAAATACGAGCAACAGATGGTCGTGATCTCACAGCGGTGGCCTGATCAATTTGAAGAGGCCGAACAAAGAGAGCCCCAACTGCAAAGAGAACTTATTCTGTAACATAATGTATTCTCATATTAGGAAGAGCTAGCCATATAGGAACAATTGAGGATTCCTCTTTTATATCAAAAAGAGGAGACCATTTCAGAAGTCGCATTTGACAATTAAAAACAAAGTAAGGCCGACGAGCAAAAACTCTTGAATAATTTAAGTCATTAGAGAGCTGAATTAAAATATGCCTTGGATCAATCAATCTGATAGTGAAAACACCTGAAAGTTTAAGGCTATGAAAAAATGATCGGATGTTATCGAGAGTTGGCCGATGTAAGAAAAATTTACCAACTAATGAGAATTCAAAAGGCTTTGCCAACTTTTCCACATCTAGATCCGAGCACATAATAGCAGGCATCCCACGAAAGGAGGTTGAGATCAAATTCACCGAAGCATTAGGGGAAAGGTTCTTACTAGATAATGCATCCTTGAAGGACTTAACTGCAGGCAGAGTAGCGGATGATTTCGGATCCATAATTCCATGTAAATCAGATGCCCTAGCCGACGCCTCCAAGTTGGAAAAGCTCAACTGCACGAAAAGTGGCTCCTTCGCCATTGAAAGAGCAAAGGTAAAATCACATTAGAGGCCAATCAGAGATAAACAACCAAAAAAAATTGATCGTGAATGATCAAAAATTGGCCAAGCCGCAAGGAAAATGAAAACGACGGAAGGGAAAAATGAAATCGCCAGAGAGCGCCACGGCTAAGGGTTTAGGGTTTTCGGTTTAGGTTTTTAGTTTAAGGTTTAAGGTTTAAGGTTTAAGGGTTTAATGTTTTTTTATGTTTTTAAGGTTTAAGGTTTAAGGTTTAGGGTTTAGGATTTACATTTTAGGGTTTAGGGTTTTAGGGTTTAGGGTTTACTATTTATGTTTTATGGTTTAGGGTTTTTAAGGTTTAGTGTTTAGGGTTTAGGGTTTTGGGTTAGCTTAGGTTTAGGTTGGTTTGGCTCAGGGCTCAGGCATTTAGAGCCAGGTTTGGGTTTGAGCCCAGGGTGGTTATTATCTATGATTTAGGGTTGGGCCTGGTCACGAAGGCCAGTGGCCCAGGGTTGGGCCTAATTAGAGCCTCTGGTGGCCCAGGTTCAGTGCCTAGGGCTCAGTGCCCAGGACTGGGGCCTCTAGTTTAGGGCTCATGGCTCAGGGCTCAGCCTTTAGCCTGAGTGGGCCTTGGGTTTGGATCAGGATTTATGGGTTTAACATGGCTGCCTAGGGCCTTTATCTTTAAAATTAAGTAAACCACTAGGATTAGGTTTATTTAGTTTACTTAGTATATTTTTTATTTATTTTAGTTTATTTTATTTTTTATTTTTATTTTTTATTTTTAAATTTTTATTTAGTTTAGTTTATTTACTTTAGGTTTATTCATTTTAGTTTAGGTTTTTTATTTTAGTTTATGTTTTAGGTTTAAGTTTAGGTTTAGGTTTATTTTTTTAATTTGGTTTTATTTTTTATTTTGTTTTTTGGGTTTAGGTTTTATTTTTTATTTTTAGGTTTAGGTTTAGATTTTAGGTTTTTATTTTAGGCTTATCTTTACTTTTTATTTTTTAGTTTAGATTTAGGTTTATTTTTAGTTTATTTTATTTTATTTAGTTTAGGATTTAAGTTTAGTTTATTTTAGGTATATGTTTAGGTTTTATTTGTTTTAGTTTAGTTTATTTTACTTTAGGTTTAGGTTTATTTTATTTTATTTATTTGAGGTTTAGGTTTTTTTTAGCTTAGGGTTTAGGTTTTATTTTTTATTTATTTTTAGGTTTATTTTGTAGGCTTAACTTTTTATTTAGTTTTTATAATATTTTATTTTAGGTTTATTTTATTTTTGTTTTATGTTTAGTTTTAAATACTTTTAGGTTTTTTAGTTTTAGGTTTATCTTATTTTATTCTGGTTTTATTTATTTTATTTTAGTTTAGATTTTTTATTTTAATTTATTTTTTAGGTTTAGGTTTAGGTTTAGTAGGTTGATCTTAGTCAGGTTTTATTTTATCTTATTTATTTAGTTTGTTTAGGCTCAGCCTTTATTCCATTTCACTTTTAGGTTATTAGTCTGGGTCAGGATCTTAGCCCCAGGGCCCAGGATCAGGGCCCAGTGGCCGGGGGGTCCGGGAGTCTGTCCCAGGTCAGGCCCAGTAGCCTGCAAGCCCAGCGCTCAGTGGCTCAGTGTCATTAGGCCTGTGAGCTCAGCTCAGTGGCCTGGCCCAGGATCTTGTGGCCCATGCCTCTGCCTGTCCAGGTCAGTGATCAGTGGCCCAAGACTCCAGGCCTTTGACTCCAGGGTCTGGGGCCCAGTGGTGGCCTGGTTGGCCAGTGGCCCAACGCCTAGTCTTAGCCCAGGGCCTAGGATCTAGGGCCTAAATCAGGCCCAGGGTCTCAGGGCAGCCAGGGCTCAGGCTTTAAAGCTCAGCCACACCAGATTAGCCCAGAGCCCAGCCTAGGCTCAAGACTAGGCCTGGGGCCTCAGGGCCCAGGGGTCAGTGGTCAGGTCAGGCCCAAGCCCAGGACTCCAGGGCCCAGGGCCTGTGGAGTCCAGTTTCAGGCCACCAGGGCCTAGGGTCCCCGACCAGATTTAAGTGCTGCACAGGATCTACTGTCAGGGTAGGGCTTTCTGAAACCAAGCAAACTGGCAGGCCTAAGCCCATTTAAACCATTTTATTTATCTTTAGTTTATCTTTTAGGTTTATTTTATTTTATTTAGTTTATTTATTTAGGTTTTATCTAGTTTTAGCCTAGGTTTAGCTCATCTTTAGTTTTAGTTTATCTTATCTCATTATATTATAGTTTATGTTTTATTTTATTTTAGGTTTACATCTTGGTTTTATTTTATCTTTTAGGTTTAGGTTTAGGTTTTTATTTTAGGTTTAGTTCTAAGTTTTACTTTTTAGTTAAGGTTTAGGTTTATTTTTAGTTTATTTTATTTTATTTAGATTAGCATTTAGGTTTAGCTTATTTTAGGTTTAGGTTTATGTTTTACTTATTTTAGTTTAGTTTATTTTAGTTTAGGTTTAGGTTTACTTTATTTTGTTTATTTTAGGTTTACTTTTTTTTTAGTTTAGGGTTTAGGTTTTTTTTATTTTTTATTTTTAGGTTTAGGGTTTTATTTAGTTTTTATTTTATTTTATTTTAGGTTTATTTTTTTATTTTATATTTTGGTTTTATTTTATATAGGTTTTTTATTTTTAGGATTTTTTAGTTTAGTTTAGGTTTTTATTTATTTTATTTTAGCTTAGTTTAATTTTTTATCTTTATTTCATTAGGTTTATATTTATGTTTAGTTGTGCCAGTTTAGGTTTTAGTTTGGGTTTTACTTTATTTTCTTTATTTTATTTTGGTTTAGGTTTTTTATTTATTTTATTTTTAGATTTTATTTTAGTTTAGCTCAGGTTTTAGGTTTTGTGGTTTAGGTTTGTGGTTTAGAGCCTGGGGTTTAAGGTCATGGTCTTAGGTAGTGGTAGTGCTCATGATCCAAATGATGTGGTAGTGGTCACCTGCCTAGGGTTTAGGGTTTACGGCTTTGGGGTTTAGGATTTAGGGTTTTTTTAATTAGGTTTAAGTTTATTTTTTATGTTTTTATTTAGTTTAGGTTTAAGTTTAGGTTTAGCTTTATTGAATTTTAGTTTAATTTATTTTCAATTTTATTTTAGTTTAGGTTTTATTTAATTTTTAGGTTTTTATTTTTAGTTTAGTTTAGGTTTAGGTTTATTTAGGTTTATTTCATTACTTATTTATTTATTTTATTTATTTATAGTTTATATTTAAGTTTGGGTTTAGGTTTTATTTTTAATTTTAGTTTTTTTTTTGTTTTTTTTTAATTTAGTATAGTTTATGTTTTCATTTAGTTTAGTTTAAGTTTATTTAGGTTTAGGTTTTCTGATTTAGGTTTATTTGGGGTTTAGGTTTTATTTACATTTTATTTAGTTTATTTATTTTCAGTTTTTTAGTTTATTTTAGTTTATTTTATTTAGCTTTTAGTTTATTTAGTTTATGTTTAGGTTCATTTTTTCTGGTTTATTTTGTTTAGTTTAGGTTTAGGGCTTAGGTTTTATTTAAGTTTAGGTTTAGGTTTTATTTAAGTTTAGGGTTTATTTAGTTTATTTATTTTTCATTTTATTTTTATTTAGGTTTATTTAGTTTATGTTTTATTTTTATTAAGGTTTACGTTTAGGTTTAAGTTTTATTTAGTTTATTTTATTTAGTTTTTATTTTAGGTTTAGTTTAGGTTTATTATATTTTTAATTAGGTTAAGGTTTATTTTTATTTGTAGTTTAGTTTATTTAGGTTTAGGTTTAGGTTTCGCCTTTTAGTTTATTTTAGTTTATATTTAGGTTTTGGTTTATTTAGTTTAGGTTTTTTATTTTTAGGTTTAGGTTTATTTATTTTTATTTTATTCTAATTTTATTTTATTAGTTTAGTTAATTTAGTTTATTTAATAAGGTTTATTTTTAGTTTAGGTTTAGGTTTATTTATTTTAGTTTAATTTAGTATATTTTTATTTTTAGGTTTACTTAGTTTTTAGCTTTATTTAGTTTAGGTTTAGGTTTAGATTTATTTTTATTTGTTTATTTAACTTTTAGCTTATATAGTTTAGTTTAGGTTTAGGTTTATTTATTTTATTTATTTATTTATTTAGGCTTAGGTTTAAGTTTATTTGTTTAGTTTATTTATTTATTTAGGTTCAGGATTAGGTTTTATTTAGTTTGGTTTATTTCATTTTATTTTATTTAGGGTTTAGGGTTTATGTTTAGGTTTCGGTTTAGGTTTATTTAGTTTAGGTTTAATTTTGGTTTATATTTATTTATTTTATTTTTTACTTACTTTATTTATTTAAGTTTACTTTTATATTTAGTTTATTTTTTATTTATTTTATTTTATTTATTTTATTTTAGTTTATTATTTTATTTACTTTAGTTTATTTTTATTTTTATTTTTAGCTTAGGTTTATGTTTAGGTTTTTATTTTAGGTTTAAGGTTTGGTTTAGGTTTAGGTTTTTATTTTGTTTTATTTTATTTTTATTTATTTAATTTAGTTTATTTTATTTAATTTAATTTATTTAGGTTTATTTAGTATATTTATTCAATTTATTTATTTAGTTTAGGGTTTATTTAATTTTTTGTTTATGTTTTATTTAGTTTTATTTAGGTTTACGTTTAGTTTGTTTATAGGTTTAGGTTTAAGCTTTAGGTTTATTTAGTTTTAGTTTAGGTTTAGGTTTAAGTTTTTTTTGGTTTAGCTTATTTTATTTTGTTTAGGTTTATCTATTTAGTTTAGTTTAGTTTAAATATTTAGATTTAGGTTTCATTTAGTTTATTTTAATTTATGTTTTTAGTTTAGTTTATTTAGTTTAGTTTAGGTTTATTTAATTTATTTTTGTTTTTATTTATTTACTTTAGTTTAGGTTTATTTAGGTTTAAGTTTATTTAGTTTATTTACTTATTTAGTTAATTTTTTTTTTTATTTGGTTTATTTTAGTTGTTTAAGTTTATTTAGGTTTAGGTTTTATTTACTTTTATTTAGTTTATTATTTTAGTTTCTATTTAGTTTAGTTTATTTTATTTAGTTTTATTTTAGTTTATTTAGGTTTATTTTTTGGTTTATTTATTTTAGTTTAGTTTAGGGCTTAGGTTTTATTTAAATTTAGATTTAGGTTTTATTTAAGTTTATGGTTTATTTAGTTTATTTATTTTATTTTATTTTTTTATTTAGGTTTATTTAGTAGTTTTATTTTTTATTTAAGTTACGTTAGTTTATTTAGTTTATTTAATTTAGTTTTATTTTAGTTTAGTTTAGTTTAAGTTTATTATATTTTTTATTTAGGTTAAGGTTTATTTTATTTGTAGTTTAGTTTATTTAGGTTTAGAGTTAGGTTTAGGTTTAGGCTTTTAGTTTATTTTAATTTAGGTTTAGGTTGAGGTTTATTTAGGTTTATTTAGTTTAGGTTTTTTATTTTTAATTTTAAGTTTATTTATTTTTATCCTATTCTAACTTTATTTTATTAGTTTAGTTTATTTAGTTTATTTAATAAGGTTTATTTTTTAGGTTTATTTTAGTTTAGGTTTAGGTTTATTTATTTTAGTTTAGTTTAGTTTATATTTAGTTTATTTAGTTTTAGTTTATAGTTTAGTTTAGTTTAGGTTTATTTTTTATTTGTTTATTTAACTTTAGCTTATTTAGTTTAGTTTATGTTTAGTTTAGGTTTATTTTTTTGTTTATTTATTTATTTAGGTTTAGGTTTAAGTTTATTTATTTAGTTTACTAATTTATTTAGGTTTAAGATTTTTATTTAGTTTGGTTTATTTTATTTTATTTTATTTAGTGGTTTTAGTTTAGGTTTAGGTTTAGGTTTATTCAGTTTAGGTTTAGTTTTGATTTATATTTATTTATTTATATTTTTTACTTACTTTATTTATTTAGGTTTATTTTTATATTTAGTCTATTTTTTATTTATTTTATTTTATTTATTTTATCTTAGTTTATTATTTTATTTACTTTTAGTTTATTTTTATTTTTATTTTTAGCTTAGTTTATGTTGTGTTTTATTTTAGGTTTATGGTTTGGTTTAGGTTTTTTATTTATTTTAATTTATTTTAATTTATTTAGTTTAGTTTATTTTGTTTTATTTATTTAGGTTTATTTAGTATATTTATTCAATTTATTTATTTAGTTTAGGGTTTATTTAATTTTTTGTTTAGGTTTTATTTAGTTTTATTTAGGTTTAGGTTTATTTAGTTTTAGTTTAGGTTTAGGTTTAAGTTTGTTTAGGTTTAGTTTATTTTATTTTGTTTAGACTTATTTTTTTAGTTTAGTTTATTTTAAATATTTAGGTTTAGGTTTCATTTAGTTTATTTTAAATTTAGGTTTTTAGTTTAGTTTATTTAGTTTAGTTTAGGTTTATTTAATTTATTTTTATTTTTATTTATTTAGTTTAGTTTAGGTTTAAGTTTATTTAGTTTATTTACTTATTTAGTTTATTTATTTATTTAAGGTAGGTTTAGGTTAGATTTATTTTATTTTGAGGTCCGTGATTAGATTAGGTTTAGTTTAGTTTATTTAGTTTATTTTAGTTTATTAGTAGGTAGTTGGTAGGTTTAGGTTTATTTAGTTTAGTAGTTTAGGTTTATTTTAAGAGGTTAATGTAGGTTTAGGCTCATTTAGTTTAGGTTTAGCTCAGCTTATTAGGCTAGTAGGATCATTTATTTATTTATTAGATTGGTTTATTTTAGTTTATTTTTATCTTATCATGCCAGGTAGTCATTTAAGCTAGGTTAGATTTTAGTTTTAGCTCAGTAGCCTAAGTTTATTTTAGTTTAGTGTGCCTAGGTTTAGTTAGGTTTTTTTTATTTTAGCTCACTTTAGTTTAGTTTATTATATAGTTTAGGTTTAGGTTTATTTTATTTATTTTAGTAGTTAGTTTATTAGGTTAGGTCATGAGTTTAGTTATTTATTTATTTAAATTATTTACTTATATGTTTAGATTTATTTTATTTTATTTTATTTTATTAAGTTTATTTATTTAGTTTAGGTCAGTTTAGGTATATTTTATTTAGTTTATTTTTTTATTAGTTTATTTTATTTAGTTTAGGTTTAGGTTTAAGTTTAGGTTTGTCTAGTTTAGATTGGTTTAGGTTTATTTATTTATTTAGTTATTTAGTTTAATTTTATTTTAGTTTAATTTTAGTTTAGTTTAGGTTTAGGTTTATTTATTTAGTTTAGTTTAATTAGTTTATTTTTAGTTTACTTTATTTTAATTTATTTTAATTTATTTTAGTTTAGTTTCAGTATAAATTTAGGTTTTGGTTTAGGTTTATGTTTAGTTTAGGTTTAGTTTTAGGTTTAGGTTTAGGTTTAGGTGGGTTATTTTATTTTATTTAGTTTATTATTTATGTTTAGGTTTATTTATTTATTTATTTATTTATTTATTAAGTTTAGTTTATGTTTATTTAGTTTAAGTTTAGTTTAGTTTAGTTTAGTTTAGTTTAGATTTAGTTTAGTTTATTTAATTATTTATTTATTTTAATTTTTAGTTTTAATATATTTATTAGTTTAGTTTAGTTTATTTAGTTTAGGTTTATTTATTTTATTTAATTTATTTTATTTAGTTTTAGGCTTATTTTATTTATTTAGTTTTATTTAGTTTAGGTTTATTTTAGTTTAGGTTTAGGTTTATTTTAGCTTTAGGTTTAGGTTTTTATTTAAGTTTAAGCTCACTTATTTGGTTTAGGTTTAGGTTTACATTTACATTTAGTTTAGGTTTAGGTTTTATTTAGGTTTAGGTTTATTTAGTTTAGGCTTATTTATTTTAGTTTATTTTATTTTACTTTATTTAGTTTTAGTTTATGTTTATTTTAGTTTAGGTTTATTAGGTTTGTTTAGTTTAGGTTTAGGTTTATTTTTATTTAGGTTTTTATGTTTAGGTTTTTTCTTAAGTTTTTATTTAGGTTTAGGTTTAGGTTTATTATTTATTTTAGTTTAGGTTTATTTATTTAGTTTAGTTTAGTTTAGGTTTAAATTTATTTATTTATTTATTAGTTAAGGTTTATTTATTTAGTTTAGTTTATTTTATTTTTAGTTTATTTTAGTTTTAGTTTATTTTATTTTAGTTTTTTATTTATTTAGGTTTATTTATTTTTAGGTTTTTAGGTTTAGGTTTATTTAGTTTTAGTTTAGTTTAGTTTAGCTTAGTTTATTTTATTTTAGTTTATTTTAGTTTAGGTTTATTTATTTAATTTAGTTAGGTTTTAGTTTAGATTTAGTTTAGTTTAGTTTAGCTTATTTTAATTTAGTTTAGGTTTAAGTTTATTTACTTTAGTTTATTTTATTTAGTTTATTTATTTTATTTTATTTTAATATTTTGGTTTATTTATCCATTTTATTTATTTTAGCCAGCCAGTTTAGTATTTTATTTATTTAGTAGATTTATTTAGGCTCTAAGCTTTAGGTTTTGATTTAGGTTTGGTGGCTCAGTAGGGCTCAGGTCATTTAGGGCCTAGGGCTCAGGGTAGCATTTGTGGCCTTGTGGTTTAATCTCATCATTTAGGATTGGGTGGGATCTTGGATTTTTTGGGTTTAGCTCAGTAGGTGGTTTAGGCTCAGGGTTGGGCTCAGGGCCTAGAATTTAGGGTGGGCCTTTAAAACTAAACCCGGCAGGATTATGTTTATTTATTATCTTATCATTTTATTTAAGCTCATTTTATTTATTTTTTATTTATATTTATCTCATTATTAGTTTAGTTTCATCTTAGTTTATTTTTAGGTTTGTTTAGGTTTGTCCATCTCTTAGTTTACCTTTATTTTTTATTTTATTTTAGGTTTATGTTTTTTTTTTTTTAAATTTTTAGGTTTATATTTAGATTTTATTTTATCTATATAGCATTAAGTTTTTTATTTTAGGTTAATTTTAGGTTTTATTTTTTAATTTAGGTTTAGGTTTAGTATATTTTAGCTTTAGGTTTAGGTTTTATTTATTTTGGTTTAGCTTATTTTAGTTTAGGTTTAGCTTTATTTTATTTTGTTTAGGTGTAGGTTTTAGGGTTTAGGGTTTAGGTTTTAGTGTTTAAGGTTTAGGGTTTAGGGATTTAGTGTTTAGGGTTTAGGGTTTAGGGTTTAGGTTCTAGAGTTTAGAGTTTTTAGGGTTTATGGTTTAGGGTTTAAGTTTTAGGTTTAGGGTTCAAGTTTTAGTCTAGGGTTTTTTGTTATTAGTTTTTTAATTTAACAGAAAACAAATTAAGATTCAACATTTCTTCTTTTCGATTTCATCAATGAAGTAACACATAAAGTTTTCTAAGACACAAGCGATAACATAAATGTAAAATGAGCACGCATAGAGCAAATTAAAAACCATATATAACTAGAACTGTCTCTACTGTAAAGTCACAGTTCAATAAATAGCATATCATATCAGCCATTCTTCAATTTCTTTAGTTCCCAGAACCAATGCCACTCAGTAGCGTGATCCACCATCATATCCTGATCTCTCCCTCACCACCATGTAACCTCCATCGCTTCCTCCGCCTCCATAACCACCCCGCTCCAACCACCACCTCCATATCCACCAACACCTCTAGATCCCCACCACCAGTGATAACAGTAGCCTCCACCTTCGCCTCCACTAGATCAGATTTGATGGTGATGGCCATCAGCTTTGCCCATTCTTAATGTTTAGGGTTATGTTTAGGTTTATTAAGTTTTAGGGTTTACATTTTTTAAATTTATTTAGTAACTTTAGGATTAGTTTTAGGGTTTAGGGTTTAGGGTAAGGGTTTAGGGTTTAGGGTTTAACTTTTATGATTTAGGGTTTTAGGGTTTATGCTTTTTTAGTTCATAGGTGGATTAAGATTTGGTGTGGCTTTTAGTGTTTAGGTCTGGGTTTTAGGTTTAGTTTTTGTGGTTTGTGGGTTTAGTGTTTTAGGCCTAGATTATAAGGGCCTAGCTCAGGGTCAGTCAGTGGCTCAGGTTTAGAGCCTAAACTTCAGGGCCTGGTTTTAGGCTCAGCCTGTGTTAGCTTAGCTCAAAGTAGGATTTAGGATCTTGTGGCTCAGTGGCTCATGTCATGGTCAGGTAGGGCCTGGGCCTATCCTGTGGCTCAGGTGTATAGCTCAGGTTTGGCCTAGGGTTTAGGATCTTAAAAAAAACAAGCAAACTGGGGCCTAGGTCATTTAGTTATCAAACATATTTTATTTATCTTATCTTTATCTTTATATTTTATTTTATTTAGTTTAGTTTATCCACCTTAGGTATTTATTCATAGCCTAGATCTTTTAGTTTATTTTATGTTTATGCTCAGTTTATATCTTTAGTATTTTATATTTTAGGCCTAAGTTATTTTTTTTATCTTATTTAGTGTTAGGTTTTATCTTTAAGATTATTTTGTTTTATTTTAGCCTAAGTTTATCTTTAATTTATTTTATCTTTAGTCAGGGTTTAGTACTTATCTAGGTTTGGTATGTCTTATCCATCTTAGCTCATTTATTAGTGCAGCTAGTTAAATCCATTTTATCTAGCCCAGGTTTTTTTTCCAGGGCATTATTTTATTTATTTTTTATCTTTGGCTATCATAGTGCCCAGCCAGGGCCTAGCCAGTGGTCAGGGTCAGGGCAGGGCTCAGTGGCTCTTTTATGGTGGATAGTTTTAGAATTAGCCTGTACTCAGGTCATGATCAGTGAGCCCAGGCCTGGGTCAGCCAGTCTCAGTGCTCCAGCCTCAGTGGCCTTGGGCTTGTCAGCCTAGGGCCCAGTGATCAGAGATCAGGGCCTAGCATCAGGGCCTGGGCCTCAGGGCTCAGAGGTCAGGGTCAGTCAAGAGCCCAGTGGGCCAGGGCCTAGGTCCGTGGCTCAGTGGCCTGAGCTCAGGTGTGGTCAGTTTGGGCTCAGGCCCAGGGCCCAGGCAGTCAGTTGAGGTCATGCAGCCTGGGCCCAGGGCCCAAGATCTAGGCAGTTTGGCCCAGGTCTTTCTTTAAAAACCAAGCAAATGGCAGATTTGGGTTTATTTATTTATTTTATTTATTAATTTATATTTTTATTTTATTTAGGCTTATTTTTATTTTTATTTAGTTTAGTTTATTTTATTCCATTTATTTGTTTAGTTTAGGTTTTATCTTAGTTTGTTTCAGGTTTGGTAAGTTATGTTCATTTAGTTTAGTTTTATTTTATTTTATTTTAGGTTTAGGTTTTATTTTATTTTTTAGGATTAGGTTTTAGGTTTTATTTTAGGTTTATTTTAAGTTTAATTTTATCCAGTTTAGGGTTATTTTAGTTTATTTTATTTATTTAGTTTAGGGTTTAGGTTTACTATTTTTTTGGTTTAGTTTAGGTTCCATTTTGCTTTATTTTATTTTAGTTTTGCTTTAGGTTTATTTTATTTTGTTTATTTTAGTTTAGATTTTTTAGTTTAGGGTTTATTTTATTTTATTAATTTTGACATTGTTTTAGGTTTATTTTAGGTTTAGGTTTTATTTTGTTTATATTTAATCTAATTAATTTAATTTATTTTAATTTAGTTTTATTATTTAAGTTTTATTTTAGGTTTATTTATTTTATTTAGTTTTATTTTTCATTATATTTTATTTTAGGTTTATTTTTATTATTTATCTTTTTAGGTTTTATGTAGTTTAGCTCAGGTTTCTTTAAGTTTTAGATTTTTGGGCTCAGGGAGTGGGTTGGGTTTGGGCTCAGGGTGGGCCTGGGGTGTAGTGATCAGTAGATCAGTGGTGGGTTTAGGCTCAGTGGAAGTCAGGGTCAAAGGTTTAGGGCCTTGGTAGGCTCTTTAGGCCAGACGGGGGTCAGGGTTTAGCTTTATTTATTTATTTTAAATTAAGCATACCGGTAGTTTATGTTTATTTAGTATATATAATTTATTTTTTTATTTATTTTAATTTATTTTATTTTTTATTTTTATTTAGGATTATTTTAATTTTAATTTATTTATTTTAAGTTTATTTATTTTAATTTAGAGTTTTATTTTTGTTTATTTTTTAGGTTTATGTTTAGGTTTAGGCCTTTTTTAGTTTAGTTTTATTTTATTAGTTAGTTTAGGTTTTATTTTATTTTATGTTTAAGTTTAGGTTTTATTTTATTTTAGGTTTAGGTTTTAGGTTTATTTTTAGGTTTTATTTTAGTTTATGTTTGCTTATTTTTATTTTATTTTAATTTATTTAATATTTTTAGTTTAATTTTTAGGGTTAGGTTTTATTTATTTTAGTTTAGTTTATTTTAGTTTAGTAGGGTTTATTTTATTTTATCCATGTTATGTTTTTTTTAGTTTAGGTGCAGTTTTTATTTATTTTATGTTTTATTTATTGGTTTATTTTTAGGTTTAGTTTTTTTAGTTTTATTTTATTTTATTTTTATTTTATGTTTAGTTTTATTTTATTTAGGTTTTTATATTTTAGTTTAGTTTAGGCTTTTATTTATTTTATTTTGGTTTAGTTTTTTATTTAATCTCTTTGGGTTTAGGTTTTTAGTTTATGTTTTATTATTTTATTTTAGGTTTAGTTTTTTTATTTAGTTTAGGTTTTTTATTTTTAGATTTAGTTAGTTTAGCATTTAGGGTGTAGGGTTTAGGTTCAGGTTTTAGGGTTTAGGGTTTAGGGTTTAGGGTTTTAGGGTTTAGGGTTTAGGGTTTTTAAGATTTAGGGTTTAGGGTTTAGGGTTTAGGCTTTAGGTTTAGGTCTCAAGTTTTAGTTTAGGGTTTAGGGTTTTTCAATTTTTTCTTTAACATATAACAAATTTAGATTCAATGTTTCATTTTTTTTCATTTCATCAACCAAGTAACTCACCAAGTTTTATAAGACACAAGTGATTACATAAATCAAAAATGATCATGCATACAACAAATCCAAAGCCCTAGATAACTAGAACCATCTCTATTGTAAAAACATAGTTCCATAAGCAGCAGATTGGATAAGTAGTTCTTCAATTTTCTCCAGTTCCCATCAGAACCACCTCGGCCTCTTGAGTTGCGGGATCCACCATCATATCACCGATCTCTCTCTTCACCACCACCATGGCTATAACCTCCGTCGCTCCTCCCATCTCCATAACCACCACTACTCTAACTACCAGCTCCATTTCCACCATCATCTCCAGATCCCCCATCAACACTGCGATAACTACCTCCTTTGCCTTCACCTCCACCACTGGACCTAGACTGAGCCTGGTTGATGGTGATGTTCCTACCGTTAAGGTTCTGCCATCCATAGGGTTTAGGTTTAGGTTTAGGATTATTAGGTTTTAAAAATTAGGTTTTTTTATTTATTTAGTTACTTTAGGGTTTAGGTTTGCAGGTTTATGGTTTAGGGTTAGGGTATAGGGTTTAGGTTTAGGTTTTAGGTTTAGGATTTGTGGTTTATGCTTTTAGGGTTTAAGGTTTAGGTTAGGGTTTAAGGTTTTGGTTAAGGTTTTAGTGTACGGTTTAGGTTTTAGGGTTTGGGGGGTTTAGGGTTTATTTTATGATTTAGGGTTTAAGGTTTTATTAAATTAAGTAAACTGATAGGTTTAGGTTTATTTAGTATTTTTAGTTTATTTTTTATTTATTTAGGGCTTAGGGTTTAGGGTTTATGGTTTATGGTTTAGGGTTTAGGTTTTATGATTTATGGTTTAGGGTTTAGGGTTTAATGTTTAGGATTTTTTAGGGTTTAGGGTTTAGGTTTTGAGTTCAGGTTTTATTTTAGGGTTTAGGGTTTTTGATTTTTTTTCTAACAGAAAACAAATTTAGATTCAACAATTCTTCTTTTTGATTTTATCAACCAAGTAACACACAAAGTTTTCTAAGACACAAGTGACAACATAGTTTAAAAATGAGCTTGCATAGAGCAAATCCAAAACCTTAGATAACTAGAACCATCTCTACTATAAAGACACAGTTTTATAAGCAGCAGATCCGATCGATGCTCTTTTCAATTTCTAGTTCCCATCGCACCACCTCGCCTCTGAGTAGCTGTTCCACCATTATATCCCCGATCTCTCCCTCCGACACCACCATAGCTGTAACCTCCATCGCTCCTCCCTCCACCATAACCACCACTGCTCTGACCACCACCACCATATCCACCAGCACCTCCGGATCCCCCACCATAACTATGATAACCGCTGCCTCCGACTTTGCCTCCATTACCAAATCTAGACTGAGCCTAGTTGACGGTGATGTTCCTGCTGTTAAGGTTCTATCCATTCTTAGGATTTTGGTTTTGGTTTAGGTTTATGAGGTTTTAGGGTTTAGGTTTAATTTATAATTTATTTAGTTACATTAGGTTTAGCTTGTGTGTTTAGGTTTATGGTTTAGGGTTTAGGATTTTATCTATTTTAGTTTAGTTTATTTTAGTTTAAAGTTAAGGTTATTTATTTTATTTTAGGTTTAGTTTTTTTAGTTTAGGGTTTAGTTTTATTTTTTTATTTTATCTTATTTATTTTAGTTTAGTTTTTTATTTTATTTATTTTAGGTTTAAGTTTATTTTAGTTTAGTTTTATTTTTTTATTTTATTTTTTAGGTTTTTTTATTTTATTTTATTTTAGGTTTAGGTTTTTATTTTTTTTGGGTTTAAGTTTAAGTTTTATTTTTATGTTTTGTTTTAAGTTTTATTTTAGTTTGGTTTAGTCTATTTTATTTATTTTATTTTATTTTTTAGTTTATTTTAGTTTATTTATTTATTTAGGTTTATTTATTTTAGTTTAGTATTAGTATCTAAGTTTATTTTATGATTTTATTTTATTTTAGATTTAGGTTTTAGTTTAGGTTTAAGTTTTATATTTATTTTATCTTTTAGGTTTAGGTCTATTTATTTTATTTTATTTTATGTTTAGTTTATCATTTAAGTTTTATTTAGGTTTATTATTTAGTTTAATAGGTTTATATTTTATTATTTATTATTTTAGGTTAGGGTTTGGTTTTTTTTATCTTATCTATTATCATTTAGGCTCATGTTTATTTATTTAGGTCCATTAGCTCAGGGCCCAGTTTAAGCCTTTCAGTGGTCCTTTAGTGGCTCAGGGCTCAGGTCAGGGCCCAGGGCCTTGGGCCTGGCTAAGTTCAGGTCAGCTCATGGCCTAGTTGCTGCCTTCAGCTCAGGGGTCAGTGGGTATCTTGCAGTGCTGGGCCCAGTATTCTAGGGCCCAGTATTAAGTGGCCCAGGCCTGGGCCTCAGGTCAGTGGGTGGGCTCAGTGGCCCAGCCCAGTATCTGCAACCCAGGGCTCAGTATCCAGGCCCATGATAGTTTAGTATTTTATATCATTTTATTTAGATAATTTATGTAGGTATTTATTTTAGTTTAGGTTTATTTTAGCTTATTTTGGTTTATGTGTAGTAGGTTTATGCTTATTTTTAGTTTAGTTTATTTTTATTATATTTTAGGTTTAATTTTATTTTGGTTTGGTTTTATTTTATTTTTTTAAATTATGTTTAGGTTTTATTTTAGGTTTATTTTTTTTATTTTTAGTTTAGGTTTAGGTTTGTTTTTAGTTTATTTTATTTTATTTAGTTTATTTGTGTTTAGTTTATTTTAGTTTAGGTGTAGATTTATTTTATTTTATTTATTTTAGGTTAATGTTTTTATAGTTTAGTCTTTAAGTTTTATTTTTTTATTTATTTTTTAGGTTTACTTTTTGGGTTTAGGTTTTCATTTAGTTATTTTTTTTAAGGTTTATTTTATGTTTATTTTATGTTTAGCTTTTATTTTATTTAGGTTTTCCATTTTTTGTTTATTTTATTTTTAAGTTTAGTTTAGGGATTTATTTATTTTATTTTAGTTTAGTTTTTATTTTTAATTTTATTTTCTTTTTAGGTTTAGGTTTAGGTTTCAGTTTAGGTTTTGTTTACATTTATTTTCTTTCAGGTTTCATTTAGTTTAGGTTTAAGCTTTTAGCATTTTGAGGGTAGGGTTTTATGGTTTATCTAGCTTTAGGGTTGTAGGTTTAGGATTTAGAATTTAGGGTTTAGGGTTAGTTTTAGGGTTTAGGGTTTTATTTATTTATTTATTTAAATTAAGTAAACTGATAGGTTTAGGTTTATTTAGTTTATTTTTTATTTTATTTTATTTTATTTTATTTAGTTTAGGTTTAGGTTTATTTTATTTTGGTTTATTTTATTTTATTTTTATTTTAGGTTTATTTTATCGTGGTTTAGGTATTTTATTTTATTTTGGTTTTATTTTAAGGTTTATTTTAGGTTTAGGTTTTATTTAGTTTTTTTATTTATTTATTTTAAGTTTATTTTATTTTACTTTATGTTAAGTTTTATTTTATTTAGATTTTATTCCAGGTTTATTTTATTTTTAGTTAGTTTAGTTTTATGTATTTTATTTTAGTTTTTATTAGTTTATTGTATTTTATCTTGGTTTAAGATCACGTTTGGTTTAGTTTATCTTATCTTTAACTTATATTATTTAGGCCTGGCCTTTTATCATTATCTTTAGACTCACTCAGCTTTGGTGGCCTTGTAGGTTTGTGGCCTGGTGGCCCAGGGCCTGGGCCCAGCCCAGGTCAGGGCCCAGGGCCTGGATCTAGGCCTCAGCTTGTGACTGGGCTCTTTCTGTGATCTAGCCTCAGGTCATGGGCCCAGGCCTGGCCCAGGCCCAGGGCTCAGGGCTCAGACTCCAGTGGCCCAGTGGATCCAGGGCCTCAGGCCTGGGCCTGGCCCAGGCCGGGGCCTCAGTACAGGGCCCATGGCCTGCAGTCAGGCTCAGTGACTGGCCAGGGCCTGGCCTGGCCTGTCAGATCAGCTCAGTCAGGCCCAGGGCCTGGGCCTTTCAGATCCAGGCCCAGGGCCTTGGCCTGCAGATCTAGGGCTCAGTCTGGCTCAGGGCCTGTGGCCCAGGGCCCAGGGCCCAGGACTCCAGGACTCCAGGGCCTGGCCCAGGCCTGGGCCCAGGTCCCAGTGGCTCAGTTTTAGCTTAGGCCTGGCCTTTCCACCACCTGGGCTCAGTGATCAGGGCTCAGTGAAGTAGGGCCCAGTCAGTCAGCCCAGGCCCAGGGCCCAGGCTGCACTTCAGCCCAGGTCATTTGTGGCCCAGGCAAGGCTCCAGGCCTGGATCTGTGGTCAGTATCAGTATTAGGCTCCATCTTTATTTTATTAGTATTTATCTTTTATTTATTTATCTTATCTGGTTCATCTTAGCTTTATCTTTAGTTGAGGCTCAGGATCATTTTATCTTTTGTTATTTAATCTTATTTTATTTTTGAGGTTTATTTTTTATTTTAAGTTGGTAGGTTTAATTTATCTTCTAGTTTAGGTTTTATTTTAGGGTTATTTTGGTTTTTTTATAGTTTAGCCAGGTTTATTTTAGTTTTTTTATTTTGTTTAGTTTAGTTTAGGTTTTGTTTATTTTGGTTTAGGTTTGGGTTTATTTATTTTAGTTTTAGTTTATTTTAAGTTTAGTTTATGTTTATTTTATGTTTATTTTAGGTTTATGTTTTTTTTTTTAGTTTAGGGTTTAGGTTGTATTTTTTATTAATTTTTAGGTTTAACTTTTTGGTTTAGGTTTTTATTTAATTATTATTTTATTTTATTTTAGGTTTATTTTAATTTTATTTTACATTTAGTTTTTGTTTTATTTAGGTTTTCTATTTTTTATTTATTATATTTTTTAGTTTATTTTAGGGTTTTATTTATTTTATTTTAGTTTAATTTTCATTTTTTATTTTATTTTCTTTTTAGTTTTAGGTTTTAGTTTAGGATTTTATTTTGTTTGTTTTTATTATTTTATTTTAGTTTATTATTTATTTATTTATTTTATTTTTAGGCCTTATTTAGTTTAGTTTAGGTTTTTAGCATTTTAGGGTTTTGGGTTTAGTGTTTTAGGGTTTAGGGTTTAGGGTTCATTTAGGTTTGCTGTTGTTTTTTATTTTATTTTTTATTTTATTTTTAAATTAAGTAAACCCTAGGGTTTAGGTTTAGTTTATGATTTAGGATTTAAGGTACATTTAGGGTGTTTCTGGTTTTCTTTTAAATTAAGTAAACTAGTAGGTTTAGGTTTATTTAGTTAATTTTTTATTTATTTTATTTTATTTTATTTTGTATTTTTATTTAATTTAGCTTATTTATTTTAGGTTGATTTATTTTTGTTTAGGTTTTTTATTTTAGTTTATTTTCTGGGTTTAGGTTTTGGTTTATGTTTAGTTTTTAGTTTAGTTTTATTTTTATTTTATTCTTTTGGTTAAGGTTTTATTTTTTATTTTTAACTATATGTTTAAGTTTTTATTTTATTTTTTAGGTTTAGGTTTTAGGGTTTTATTTTAATTTCTTTTTAGGTTTTTTTTTTTAGTTTAAGTTTAGGTTTATTTTTAGTTTATTTTATTTTATTTAGTTTAAGGTTTAGGTTTAGGTTTTATTTATTTTAGTTTAGTTTATTTTAATTTATTTTTATGTTTATTTTATTTTGTTTATTTTAGGTTTAGGTTTTTTTTTTTAGTTTAGGGTTTAGGTTTTATTTTTATTTATTTTCAAGTTTATTTTAGGTTTAGGTTTTTATTTTATTTAGGTTTAGTTTTTTTCTAACAGAGAACAAATTAAGATTCAATATTTCTTCTTTTCGATTTCATCAACTAAGTAGCACATTAAGTTTTCTAAGACATACATGATGACATAGATAAAACCTGAGCACACATAGAGTAAATCAAAATCCCTAGATAATTAGAACCGTCTCTACTATAAAGATACAATTCCATAAGTAGTAGATTGGATCGACCGTTCATCAATTTCTCCAGTTCTAATCAGAACTACCCCGGCCTCTCGAGTAGCGTGATCCACCATCATATCTCCGATCTCTCCCTCCACCACAGCAACGACTGTAACCTCTGTGGTTTCTCCCGCCTCCATAACCACTGCTGCTCCAACCACCACCTCCATATCCACCAGCACCTCCAGATCGCCCACTGCCACTCCAATAACTACCACCTCTTGTTGGCTTAATGAGCCTCATGTTCAATCCGATCAATTTTGATGAGAACAAACAAATGCTTGGATGTTCTAATGTATGTTTTATGTGTTTTAGATATATTAATTGCTAATTACATATCCAATACATCTCATAATATGTTTGAGGAAATTGCAAGAATAGAAGAATGAAAGATTGATCAAAATGGATAATGTAAAGCTCAAGATAATAATATTTTAGGTTATATGCATTTATAACTATCTTAAAAATTCATATGAGTTCATTGATATGAATCAATTTTCTTATAACTTAACATATTATTATTATTTTTATTTTAAATAATGATAATGAGGTTAATTTATATAAATATCTATCTAATTAACATTCAAGTATATGTTTCATACATAGCATTTGAATTGTCAAAATAATAAACGATAATAAATTATGAGTATTAAGCGTAATTAGTTTATATATTTAATATAATTAAAAATTTAAATTTAAATTTAAGGTTATATGATAACTAACATATGTATGATTATATATAAATTATATTATAATATTTAAATGTCAGATTTCAAAATTAACAAAAATATGTGAAATTTGGTATTTTAGCCAAAGTCATTTTATAATCAAGGAATTTATATATGACTTCATCTCTAACGGATTCCTTGGATTTTTTTCTTTAATTTGATAGGTTAGATGACCCATGATTGATTAAAATTGAATTTAATATGACTTTTCAAACATTAGATGATTTTAATAATGATTGCATTCTATATGCTTTGAATATACTAAGAGCCATATTTGATTATTTTTCACTTGCCCATGTGAATAGCCAAATTTTGGTTTAAATTTAATATTTATTTAAACTAAATTATATTTTTATTAAATATTAAATTATTATATGATAAATTGATGTTAAAATAATATATTTTTTGAAATAATTCAAAATGATCTTCTTGCTTATAAATAGCCCTCATTCTCTTCAAGAAAGCATTCCTCATTCAAATTCAAAATCCCTCTAGCAAATCTAAGAGAGAAAATTTCCTAGATTTTCCTTCCAAGTGTTCTCCAAATTTTGCAAGATCAAATCCTTGTTTGGAAGCTTCAACATCTTCAACTAAGCAAGCTTTCTCAAATTACTTGAGTTTGTTTTCTTGAACTTAATCCCTTTTTAGTTGTTCATACTATTTTCACATCTATTTATTCTTTCCAATTTATACTTTTTGGTGGAGTAGTCTTTGGACATCAAAGTCAAAGTTTTTCACATCAAAGTTTCTTCAATCATTTATAAGTTGTGAGATCACTTTTTGAATTGGATAGCTTGGTATATTTGTGAGCGATATATTTTATCAAAATTTATTATTTTGTATTTTTCTTTTCATGCTATAAAATTTATATTGGGGTTGTACTCGTCCCTTTGTAAAAGAGTATATATTGTTGTACGGGTTATACTCGCCCCATTATAGGAGAGCACTATTTATAAGCTATTTTGCATTTAGTGGATTCCTAGCCAGGGGTGGCTAGGCATGGACGTAGGCTAGTTTTGGGGTTAGGCCGAACCACGTAAAAATTGTGTGCCTATTGTCTCTCTTTACTTTACTGTACTTTTATTTTTGCTGCATTAAGAATTGTACCTTGTCATTATAAAATCAAAAATTAATTTTCTACTAAAACTAAAAATTTTCTACTATAGCAACTCATAATTGGTATCATAGCCTAGGCTCTTTTATTGGCTTAACATCCAAGAGTAGATCTTTTCACTATGGCATAAGGTTTCCAAAAGGGTTCACTACCAGAGGGACAATCCACTCATAGACCTCCACTTTTAGATAGTGTACCATTTGATAACTGGAAAAGTAGAATTAGTACATTTTTAAGAGGTCAAGATGCAGGCATGTGGTATATGTTGACACATCAATATCATACACCCATAGTAGAAGCAAATGGCATTAAAGTAGAAAAACTTTTGAGGAATGGATTGTAGATGAAAGAGAACTTGATGAATTAAATGCTATGGCTTGTAATACTTTACATTGTGCTTTATTACCTAATGATTACATGAAAATTTCTATGTTAAGTACAACAAAAGAAATATGGGATAAACACAATACAACTTATGAAGGAACTAGTGAAGTCAGAGATGCTCACATAAATAGACTTGTTCATGAATATGAGTTATTTCATATGTCTCCTTCTAAATCTATTTCTGATATGTATACTAGATTCATGAAAATAATTATATATTGATTATTTTGAAAACATTTAGGAATCAAGACTTAGTCTATAAGATTCTTAGATGTCTTCCAAAAGAATGGGAAGCTAAAGTAAAAACTATTAGTGAAGCTAAGGATTTATCTACTTATCCACTTTATCAGATTTTAGGTTCTTTGATAACACATGAATAGGTTATTACTCAAAGCGATAAAAAATATGAAGGAGAAAAAGTACCTCAAGAAGAAGAAGAAGGCTTTATGGGCAAACCAGATTCAAATGAATCAAGTACTTGCTCATCCGATGAAGAGGTCAACATATGTCTTATGGCAAATGGAGAATTTGACTTAGATTCTCAAGAGGTATGTAATGATATATCTTATGATGAATTAGATAATGCTTTTAATAATTTAGTTATTTAATATAAAAAAAATTTAAAAAAAATAAAAAACCTTAGAAAAATAACATAAAAATTTAGATATACATTTTTGTGATTTAAAAAATGTATGTGATAATTTAAAAAGTAAAAATATTTGTTCCTCATATGTAAACTTGAAAGAGAGAATATCTTATTAAAAGCAAGATTAGAGTTATGTTTAAAATCACAAGTTTATTATAATGCTTCATCAAGTAAAACATTTAATTAAAATTATTTGCATCATACACATCCCACTCATATATCTTATAATTATTGTGCTAAGCCATATGCAAACACTAATGTTTGGTGCAACTATTATGATTGAAAATGGAATATTTCATTTGATTTCTATGCACATAAATTTGAAAACACTAAGTAATCATCTTATGTATTAGTACCAAAAGGTACAAGCACTACACAAACCACACATGCAAGATATCTTTCTTTGAATTTAGAATGTGGACCCAAACATGTTTGAGTTCCAAAAGTTATCATGTGATTTTCTTTTGTAGGAATGCCTTGAAACAGAAATCAAAGAAGGCATGTGGTACTTGGACAGTGGATGTTCAAGACATGACCTGAGATAAAGATAAATTCACAACTTTAGAATCAAGTGATGGAGGATTTGTTACATATGGAGATAATGCAAAAGGAAAGATCAATGGCATTAGTTATTTTTGTAAGAATTCTGTCACTTTTGATAAAGTTTTTCTAGTAGAAGGATTAAAACATAATTTAATTTCTATTAGTCTATTATGTGATAAAGGTATAAATGCAGTATTTTATGCATCATATTGTATTATAAAAATATTGAAAATGTTTTGTTAGTAGGAAAAAGACATAAAAATATTTATGTCATTAATTTAGATAGCTTTCATTATGTGAATTTGAATTTTCTTTATTTTAAAAGCAGTCATGATGATATATGGTTATGACATAGGAGACTATGTCATATTAACATGCACACACTCAATAAAATTATTAAACTTGATTTAGTAGTTGGATTTCCTAAATTAAATTTTCATTCAAACTATGTTTGTGATGTATGTATTCATGATAAGCATTCTAGAAGTTCATTTACAAGTAAAAATATTGTTTCTACTTCTAGACCTCTAGAATTGTTGCACATGGATTTATTTGGTCCAATTAGCACCACTAGCTTAGGTGGAAAAATTATGGTTTGTGATTATTGATGATTTCTAGATATACTTGGTTTTGTTTGTAACTTGCAAGGATGATGCTTTTGTTGAGTTTAGAAAGTTTTCTAAATATATTCAAAGAGAACAAGGCCTTTTGATTATTAGGGTTCAAACTGATCATTGGGGAAATTTGAAAATAAATTATTTGAAGATTATTATGATGAACATGGGATTATACATAATTTTTTTACACTTAGAACTCCTCAACAAAATGGAGTAGTAGAGAGAAAAAGTAGAATATTAATTGAATTAAGTAGATCTATGCTTGATGAGTATAAATTGCAAAAATATTTTTTGGACAGAAGCAATAAATATTGCATGTTATGTGATGAATAGGATCTATTTTAGACCAATTTTAAAGAAGACACCCTGTGAATTATTTTTTGGTATGAACCCTAAGATTAAACACTTTCATGTATTTGGATGTAAATGTTTTATTTTGAATAATGGAAAAGAGCATTTAAGTAAGTTTGATTACAAATTAGATGATGGTATTTTCTTAGGATATTTTCTTTCTAGTAGATCTTAAAGAGTTTTCAATAAAAGAAAATTAGTTTTTTTATTTATTTTATTTTTAGGTTTTATTTAGTTTAGGTTTAGATTTTTAGCTTTATAGGGTTTAGGGTTTAGGGTTACTTAGGGTTTAGGGTTTAAGGTTTAGGGTTTAGGGTTTAGGGTTTAGGGTTTAGGGTTTAGGGTTTAGCATTTAGTGTTTAGTGTTTGGGGTTTAGGGTTTAGGATTTTGGGTCTAGGTTTTAGGGTTAAGGTTTAGGATTTAGGGTTTAGGGTTTAGTGTTTATAGGGTTTAGTTTTTTTAATAGAGAACAAATTCAGATTCAACATTTATTTTTTTCAATTTCATCAACCAAGTAACCCACCAAGTTTTCTAAGATAAAAGTGATGACATGGATAAAAAATGAGCATGCATATAGAAAAAAAAAACCCTAAATAATTAGAATCATCTCTAATGTAAAGACATAGTTCCATAAGTAGTAGATCAGATGGACCATTCTTCAGTTTCTCTATTTTCCATCAAAACCACCCCAACCTCTCAAGTAGAGAGATCCACCATCATATCCCCGATCTCTCCCTCTGCCACCACCACGGTTGCAACCTTTGTCATTCCTCCCGCCTCCATAACCACCACTGCTCTGACCATCACCTCCATATCCACTAGCACCTCCAGATCCCCCATCACCATTGTGGTAACCACCACCCCCGCCTTTGCCTCCACCGCTAGATCTAGACTGAGGCTGGTTGATGGTGATGTTCCTGCCATCAAGGTTTTTCCCATTCTTAGGGGTTAGGTTTAGGTTTTGGTTTATTAAGTTTTAAGGTTTAGGTTTATTTTTTAATTTATTTTGTTACTTTAGGTTTAGATTTAGGATTTGGGGTTTAGGGTTTAGTTTAGGGTTAAGGTTTATGGTTTAGGGTTTAGGTTGTAGGTTTAGGGTTTATGGTTTAGGGTTTAGGGTTTAAGATTTAGGGTTTAAGGTTTTTTTTAACTTAAGTAAACCGGTAGGTTTAAGTTTATTTAGTATATTAAGTTTTTTATGTTAGTTTACTTTATTTTTTATTTATATTTGGGCTTACTTTTTTTATTTAGTTTAGTTTATTTATTTTTGGTTTTATTTTAGTAAATTTTTAGGTTTAGTTTATTTTTAGTTGAGTTTTATTTTATTTTATTTTTAGGTTTATGTTTTTTTTTTTTTAGGTTGTTTTGATTTTATTTTATTTTGGTTTAGGTTTTAGGTTTTATTATAGGTTTATTTTAAGTTTTAATTTTTAGTTTAGGTTTAAGTTTATTTTTAGTTTATTTTATTTTATATTTAGTTTAGGTTTAGGGATTTTTTTAGTTTAGGGTTTAGATTTTATTTTTCATTTATTTTTAGGTTTATCTTATAGGTTCAAATTTTTATTTAGTTCTTTTTTATTTTATTTTAGGTTTATTTTATTTTTATTTTATGTATAGTTTTTATTTTATTTAGGTATTTTATTATAAAGTTTATTTTATTTTTAAGTTTAGTTTAGGTTTCTATTTATTTTGTTTTATTTTTATATTTTTTTATCTTCTCATCTTAAGGTTTAGGTTTAGGTTTTACTTTATTTCATCTTTATTATCTTATTTAGGTTTAGGTTTTAATCTATTTTAGGCTTTATTTAGTTTAGCTCAGGTTTTATGTTAGGGAGGGTGAGGAGATCAGGGTGGTGGCCCATGTCAGTGGTCAGGCCAGGGCCCAAAGATTTAGGACTCAGTGGTCAGCTAGAGCCCAGGGTAGATCTTAGGAAGCCTGGGCTGTCACCAGTGCCCAGGTCAGAATTTAGGCCTGTGGCCCAGGCCCAGTCAAGATCAGGCCCAGATAGGTCAGTATGCTCAGATCATGCCTAGGGTCTGGCTCAGGTCAGGTGTGGCTCAGGTTTGTGGCCCAGTTTAGGGCCCAGGGTCAGGGTTGCAGTTTTAGGCCTGGGTCATTTTAGAGTATAGTGGCCCAGGGTTTAGGGTCAGTTTAGAGCCTATGCCTTGGGTAGGGTTAGGTGGATCTGAAGCCCAGGGTTTAGGGCTTTAGTGTTAAGATTTTTATCTAAAAACCAGTAGCATTTATTTAGTTTATTTATTTATTTATTTATCTTAGTTTATTTTATTCATATCTTAATTTATTTTTATTTATTTTGTTTTAGTTTATTTATCTTATTATTATCTTTAGTTTAGGCTTTATCTTAGTTTCTTTAAGTTTAAGTTTATGTTTATTTTTTTAATTTTATTTTATTTTAGGTTAAGGTTTATTTTTATTTTAGGTTTAGTGTTTTTATTTTATTTCTTTAAGTTTAGGTTTTAGGCTTTTTATTTTAAGTTTATTTTAGGTATTATTTTTAGTTTATAGGTTTATTTTTTAGTTTTATTTTATTTATTTAGTTTAGGTTTGGTTTAAGTTTTATTTATTTTAGTTTAGTTTATTAGTTTAGCTTTAAGTTTTTTTTTATTTTAGGTTTAGGTTTTAGATTTTGGTTTTATTTTTATTTATTTTAGGTGTTTTAGCTTTATTTTGGTTTAGTATATTTAATTTTTATTTATTTTTATTTTATTTTAGGTTGTTTTTATTTTATTTAGGCTTTTTATTTTTAGGTTTATTTTATTTGTTAGTTTAGTTTAGGTTTTTATTTAATTTATTTTTGTTTAGTTTTGATTTTTTATTATATTTTATTTCTATGTTTAGGTTTAGGTTTAGGTTTAGGTTTGGTTTAGGCTTAGCTTTAGTTTAAGTTTTATTCTAATTTATTTATTTAATTATTTAGGTTTTATTTATTTTATTTTACATTTTATAGGTTTTAGGTATTTGGGTTTTAGGGTTTATTTAGGGGTTTAGGGTTTAGGGTTGTATGTTTTAAGGTTTAGGGTTTAGGGTTTAGGGTTTGTTTTAGGATTAAGGATGATCAAATCAAATAAGATTATTTAAAGCAAACCAAAGATTCTTTGTTATTAAGTTTTTGATTTGATTTGATTTAAGGAGGAGAAGAGAAATCATCACTTACTATTTTAAACCCATTCCCACATTAGTTATTTGATTTAATTTAAGGAAATGTAATTAAGTTGATTTTATGGGTTAATTAAGTTAAACCCTTAATTAGATGAATTAATTTCCCTTACCTATGTCACCTTAAAGTAATTAACTAAGTAAGTATGAGCCAACATGATATGCATGGAAAATAAACTTGTGATGTTCCTAGGAAATAAAAGGTGCCTAATGCAATTGACTAATGATTAATAATTAATTAGATTAAGGGACTTAATTAATTACTCTTATGGTTTTCCCAGATGTGGACTAACCATAATTTCATTAAACTCTTTTAGGTTATAAAATACATAAAGATCTACCCCAATGATTTAATTAATTAAGGTTTGATGTGATTATGATTTCAATTTGATTAAGTGATTTAATTAATTGGTTAAATCTTAATTAATTTCATTTTAAAAGCTTGAAATGAACTTAGGAAAGGCAACCTTATTCCTTAGTACTTATTGAACAATGATTAATAAACTTAATTAACCAATTTGTTACTGTTCATGGGATTAATTAATCATTAATTAACTTAAAAGAGTAGTTAAGGTTTAATTAGTTAATTTTCCTAATTAAGTGAGCAATAAATCCCAAGAAAATCATGGGAGGCATAGGTCATCCCATTAAATTAGCCCACAAATTTTGGGATTAATTGCTTAATTAATTAAGGAGTAATTAAGCTAATTAATTTTGTAATGAAACCTTAATTACTATTCAAAATTAGTTAAGATAAATTTTAATTAATTATCCTATGAAATATAATTAAAATTAGTATTTATTTGCATTTTTTATTTTGCTATGATTTTTTATGATTTTCAAAAGTTTTAGCCATTATAAATGATTAATTAAGCCTAATTAAAGCCTAATCCTATTGGCGCCATGTGGCGCACTGATGCAACACACTTTCCACGTAGCATTGTGGGATTGGCAACTTAAAACTTACCCGACTCAGGGCCTACATGGTGACGACGAACGTGCTTTCTCATCTCATCATCGAGATCGATGGCTACGATTAATAGCCAATAGGATTAAATCGGTCGATAGCAAATCTAATCATGGTCGTCCATTCTAATCACACAAAATGGATGGTGCGTGACCTAACATCATGCAAGTAAAGGTGAATGGAGTCCGTCCGGCATTGCTGAATTGATCTGAGCTTACCCGAGCTAGGATCAACTCCAAAAGGATTCCACACCTTCACGATATCCATCGAAGGGGATCCAACGATCAAGATCACATGAGATGCAAGTTTTCTTCAAAAGCTCCTACCTAATTTTGTCTAATGATCAATTTTGGAAGCATACCTTGCCGGAGCTCAAGACCGGTGGCTCAAATGATTCAGGATGCTTCATCTAGTGGAAACGAAGCCCTATTGAGCAACAATTGGATCAATTCCCTGACATTCACCCAGAAGTACATGAATCGATGATTTGGAGCAAGACTTTGACTTAAGTCCCACCTCCGGTGCTCGGGATGCTTGGGAGATGATTTGTTCTTATTCAACGAGGACTAGGGATGGTGCATGCAAAGTTAATTTGAGTTTTATGGAGAAATGGGAAAGTTAGGTCGAAAATGAAAGTGTCGTATTTTAGGATAGACGAGAATGGCATTTTTTGATCAAGGAATGAGCTTGGGAGCTTAGGGAATGGCTCTAGCAGCTTATCTTGGGTAGCTAGGGCTCTGAAGAATGATTTTATGTGTGTTTGAGTGGAAACTAGGGGGTGTATACCCCCCTTCATCTTGATCAGATAGTGAGATCAGGTTTGGCTTCTAGTGGTTGTTCGGCCATCTCTGGGAGTCGTGGGTGGCAGGTAGGAGGTGATTTTACTAAGCTTGGTTGGTTGAAGGTGTGGAGGTGGCTGCCAAGAAAGAATCATGGGTGTCTTATGGGTTTCAAATGCTCCAATGGGGAGGGTGAGGTGATTTCATCTCCAATGGGTCATGGCCGACCAACAACCCTTGGGTCAAGTTGAGCAGTGTCCTAGGTGCCTAGGTGGACCATTGGGAGAGTACCAAGTGGCCAAGGAATGGAAATGATCACTTACATGGGTGATTTGTCTCATGTGATGCCCTTGAGCTAAGGGTAGAATATTCATTTGGCATTGGATTTGATTTGGACAAATTTGAAATGAGCCAAAAGTGGGTTAGCCCAAATTTCAAGTCAATTGGAGTTGATTTGGTTAGGTTTGGCTCAATTTGACTCATTTAGGTCAAATTAGGTTAGGTCAAGTTGACCAATTGGTCAAATTGGGTCAAACCAAGGGTTGGGCCAAGTTCATATGATTATTCAAGATGTTTTGGTTCAATTGGTTTGGTTTGGTTTGACTTAGATTTGATTTTGGCTCATTTGAATTCATTTGGGTCAAATGGGTTAAGTTGACCAAATTGACAAATTGGCCAAATTGTTGGTTTGGGTTTAATTGACCAATTGAAGATGATTGTAGGCTTTGGTTTTAATTAATTTGGATTTGAATTTGATTTAGGCTAACTTTAACCTTTAGGTCAATTTACAGGTTAATTGGGTTCAATTAGGTCCAATCATGGTTTTGGTCAAGTTCAACAATCAATTTAGAATGAACTTGAGCCATTGGTTTCAATCAATTTGGTTTATATTTTGATTTGACATAATTTGTTCTTTCAGGTCAATTTGGGTTAGCCTAGTTCAAAAGGGCCAATTGGGTTTTGTTTGACTCTATTGGAGGTCAAGTCATATTCAAATATTAATTTTGATTTGGTATGAATCTTTGGTTTCAAGGGATTTGGCTTAGGTTACAATTTTGCTAGTTTGGGTTCAAATGGGTTAAGGGGTTGACTTGGTCAAATGACTAAGTTGACTTGGTTTGACCCTATTTGTGATAATTGATCAACCTAGAGTGAACAACAATCATAATGGGAGGTTTTGATCGGCTTGATTCAATCCAATTTAGGTAGGATTAGAACTTGGCTCAAATAGGTTAAATTTGCCACTTTGGGTCAAGTGGACCAATTTGATTTAGTTAGATTAATTTTTGGTTGAGTTTGATTTAGTTGAGTTTATATATGGATTTGGGATTGATATATAAATTCAACTGTAATTGGCTTGGGGTCAAATGGGTTTTGGTTCATTTGCATTTCATGTCAAAAAGGGTTAAGTTGGGTTTGACTTGGGTTGATTTTTGTTTGGCTTCATGAATGTATATTTCATTTATATTTGTGAATATGATTCAAGGTATGATTGATTCATGAGAAAATAAATTGAATTTGGATTTTGGAATGAAGGAATTCGGCTAATTCCATGGAGTTGGGTCATGTGGCTTATGTTTGGATTTTTATTTGGTTTGGTTTAGTTTTGATGATTTAAATGTATATTTCATTTAAATTTGTGAAGATGATTGAAAATATGATTGATTTATGATAAAATTAACTAAGTTTGACATGATTTGGATTAAGATTTGGCTAAGTCCATGGGATAGGTCATATGGCTTAGGAAGGGTTTTGATTTAATTTGATTTAGTTTGATTTAATTTTGATCATTAGAATGTAGATTTCATTTATATTTTGGAAGATGATTGAAGATATAAATTGATTATGAGAAAATCAAATGATTTTGGATTGATTTGGATTAAGATTTGGCTAAGTCCACGAGATAGGTCATATGGCTTAGGAAGGGTTTCAAGTTTGGATTTGATCATGGGCTTCAATCATTTAGTTTTGGAATTTGGGTTTGGATTTGGATATTAATTTGATGTTTGAATTGAACTTGAGGTTTGGTTTTAGAAGGCGAACATGGATTGGATTTGAGTTGTAGGGTAGGTGGATTATCCTAATCTCTAAGGCATAACCTAATCCTATCGTTAACCCGTCTAAGTCTTTAGGCTTAGGTTAAGTGTTTACCTAATTGTTAGAATTGTCTTATGATTAGGGAATTCTTAGTGTCTAGAAGACTCCTAAGTTTAAGATGGGAAGATTGAATCTGCACTCTAAATGTGAGGTCAACAGGCCTTAGTCTCTATAGTGTTGCCCTTGGAGATAGGTGATTGGAAGACTAAAGCCAAGTTTCACATTATAGACTCAGATACATCTTTGAACGCTTTGCTTGGGAGACCATGGATACATAAGAATAATATAGTTCCATCCTCTCTAATTTAGTGTATGAAGTTTGTGAGAGTTGGGATCATCTACTGTGTTAGAGGAGATCTCAAACCATTTACAATTCACAAGGTCAGCATATATGAGGATGCATCTTACTACTTCCCTCAAAATCAACAGGTTTACTATCGTGAACTTTCCCAAAGTTTAAAAATAAAAGAAAAATAAAAAGAAAGGGTTTAGGGTTTAGGGTTAGTTTAGAGTTTAGACTTTACAGTTTTAGGGTTTAAGGTTTACTATTTGGGGTTTAGGGTTAGGGTTAGGGTTTACGATTTAGAGTTTAGGGTTTAGGGTTTAGGTTTAGGGTTTGGGGTTTAGGGTTTATGGTTTAGGATAAGAGTTTATGGGTTAGGGTTTAGGGTTTAAGCTTTTTACAATTTGGGTTAGGTTTAGGTTTAGGGTTTAGTTTGGGTTTAGAGTTTTAGTTTAGGGTTTAGGGTTAGGGTTTAGGTTTATTGTTTAGGGTTTAGGGTTTTAGGGTTTATGTTTTTAGGCTTTAAGGTTTAGGGTTAGGGTTTAGGGTTTAGCATTTAGAGTTTTTTAGGGTTTAGGGTTTAGCATTTAGGGTTATAGGTTTAGGGTTTAGGATTTAGGGTTTAATGTTATTTTATTTTTAATTAAGTAAACTGACAGGTTTAGGTTATTAAGTTTATCTAGCTTTTTTATTATTTATTTTAGTTTATTTTAGTTTATTTTATATTTTATTTTTATTTAGGTTTACTTTTTAATTTTATTTAGTTTAGTTTATTTATTTTAGATTTATTTATTTTTAGTTTATCTTTTTAGTTGATTTTTATTTTTATTTTATTTTTTTGGTTTAGGTTTTATTTTTTATTTTTTGGTTTAGGTTTAGGTTTTTATTTCACTTTTTTAGGTTTATGTTTTAGTTTTTTTAAGGTTTATTTTAGGTTTTATTTTTAAGTCTAGGTTTAGGTTTATTTTTTAGTTTATGTTTAGCTTTATTTTTAGTTTATTTTATTATATTTATTTTAGGTTTAATTTCAGGTTTAGGTTTATGTTTTATTTCTTTTAATTTAATTTATTTTATTTAGTTTAGGTTTAGGTTTATTTTATTTTATTTTAGATTTAGGTTTTTTTTTAGTTTAGGGTTTAGGTTTATTATTTTTTTTTAGGTTTATTTTTATTTAGTTTTATTTTATTTTATTTTATTTTATTTTATTTTTTTAGTTTATTTTATTTTATTTTATTTTACATTTAATTTTATTTTATTTAGGTTTTATTCTTAGGTTCTTTTTTTTAGTTAGTTTAGGTTTTAATTATTTTATTTTAGTTTATTTTAGTTTTATTTTATTTTATTTTAGGTTTAGATTTAGGTTTTAGTTTAAGTTTTTATTTTTATTTATTTTATTATTTTCTTTATATTTTAGGTTTTTTATTTATTTTATTATATTATTTGCTTTAGGTTAGGTATTTTATTTATTTTATTTTTAGGTTTTATTTAGTTTAGGTTTAGGTTTTTAGGTTTTTAGGATTTAAGGTTTAGGGTTTAGGGTTTAGGATTTTAGGGTTTAGGGTTTAGGGTTTAGGGTTTTAGGGTTTAAATTTTAGTATATATTTTAGGGTTTTTTTTTTTGTGAAACCCCATATAGGGGGAATTTTATTGCCACAAAAAAGGGTTACAAGATCCTTAAGAGGGGATAAACTCCAAAACTACTGCTCAAAGAGCTACAATTAGCCTAGAGAGTAAATCTCCTATCTAAGGACAACCAAAAGCAAAATAAAAGAGAAAAGTAAAGTAAAATATACAAAATGATTAACATAGATAAGCCAATGGATAGATTAGGGCCAAAGCTCTTTAGGATAATAGAATGCATGTAGAGATCAAACGCAGAGAAAAGAGAAGTGCTTTCAAAATGAAGAAAGATAGAAATTAGTTAAATAGAAAGTGAAAATTGAGAGTATAAAGAGGAAAAATATAGAGAAGTGTTGAAAGAAGGCTCGATCCACACCAAATTGGGGGATGCAAATATGAGCATCCAAACTTGAAGGGTTACAACACAAGAGCTACCAAACCAAGAAGGTGAAATAATCACTTCCATCATAGCCAAAACTGTGAGAAGAAAGCCACCATTTGTTGAAAGTCTTATGGGCCTAAGTACAAACCTAAACAAAGCCATATATAATAGAAAGGAGATAACAAAGCGAAGATAAGGGGTCCCATGGGAAAATTATCATCAATATAGTCACCATAGCATGAGAATCCCTATACATATGAATGAGCCATCTTTTCCAAAATCCCTTTTAAACCAGCAAGAGTATAATTAGGCCAGAAAACTCATAAAAGGCAAAAAGCAACCCTTAAAATCGCTAAGCAAATCAATGAGCCAAACATATGAGACATATATGAAACTTTCAGGCCAGGAGTACAGCCCTGGAGTATAGTCTAGAAAAGAAACCCAATCATAATAAGCAATGTAGATGTTAACAACCCCTTATTAATAACCATTGCAAAAGTTAAAAAAAATCAAATGTAAAGTAAGGACAAACAAAACAAGTGATGCAAGTCTAAGACCAAGGTGAGAATGCAACATATTAGTTGTAGGACCATAAGAAATAATCCCACCAAAAATCAAATAAAGACAAATTACCAAGAATAAAGATGTGCATAAACTTGATAATCCAGATCAAGAACAACCAAGACAAGAAGAAGAAAGAAAAAAATCCATAACCACCCATTCAATAGATAGTGCATAAGATAATAACCAAGTAGATAGAAGCATAATCACGTGGATCTGCACAAGTCTAATCAAACCAAGATGGAAAAATAGCACAGATTAAGTAGTCCATGATATCGTGTGATAAGTAGACACAAACAGCAAAGACAATCAGTAAGCCAACCCCATAAGGAGCTTGTTGAACATAGGACCCTAAAGTCCCATAGTCCATAGATAAAACAACAAAACAATAAGATAATCTAACATAAAATAGAGAAATAACATAGACACATAGGGGGTTCAAAGGAGAGCCAACATTAGAATCCTGAAAAACTAAGACAGCAGATAACCAAGACAACAAACAACCAAGATAGCAAATAATACAGCATAAAGCCACCCATTCAATAGACAAGGCATTAGTTAGTAACCAAGTAGTAGTAGCATAATCACAGGAAATAAATAAAATAGCAAAGCTATTATTGCACCCACCATAAGATAAACCAAATAAAATAGTGATACAACATAGGCACATAATGGGTTCAAAGGAGAGGCAACATAGGAATACTTCAAGACAAAGAAAAGTAGCAGTTAAGCCAACAACATTAGTAAAAGCAGACTGGAAAGAAGACAAAAAGAAAGTCCAATCCTAGAAGGAGAAAATAATAATAATAACAAGGGTATAACATGTCTCCATAGGGGAGATGAGATTAAAGAACAATCAAAAAAAACCAAGACAAGAAATAACCAAGACAACAAACAAGATAGCAAATAATAATAATGACCATAGAACCCATTCGAATAGGACATAAGATAAGATAACAGTGGATCCACAAGTCTAAGAACCGTGGATGAAATAAATAAAAGATTAAGTAGTCTACAAATACCGGATGATAAGCTACAAAATAGCAAAATACGACAAATAACCCAATCAGTCGCTAGACTAAAGACCCGATAATCCAACAGCCAACAATTAAAATATTAAAATAATAAAATAATTGTTTCACCCACCATAAGATAAATCAGTAAGGAACAGGGAGACAACATATACTCGAAAGGGGTTAAAGAAAAAACCATCATTGAAATCCTTCAAGACAAAGAAAAGACAAGGGTAAGCCAACATCACCAAGAAAAATAGGAAATGAAATGAAGAAAAAAAATCCCATCCTGCAAGGAAACAGTAATAATAGCAAGGTTATTGCAGTTGCTCTCCATATAGGTAATGGAGGTGAGGTTAGATAGCATAGGAGGGGGCACAACCCTATTAAAGAGAGAAAATACAGATAAATTTGAGCCTTCCATGAAGCTGTACAAAATTATAGCAATTACATAATGAGACAGCAAAGTCATGAGGCCATGAACAAATTTCTAGATTAAGGAAAAGAGAAAAAATGCAGCCTTAATCATATAATGGAAAATTATAGGACTCATAAAATAATGATAGCAAGAAGTCTCTCAGAAAAGTAAAGAAAAGCATAAAATAATCCATCTCCTCCAGACAGAGAAACCTTACCAAAAGCAATGGTTTCTGAAAACAAGAAAGAGCAAGAAAACCCATAAGGTTAGGGGTAATCCAACAACCATGATCACAACTAACCAGAAAGGGGTAACAAGAATTAACATCAGCAAAATCTAGAGAAACATCAAAACAAAACAGAAGTTGATCATGTAGTTAAATAGGTAATGTAACAATCCAAACTAATTGGATGGATTAATTTCTGAGGAAAGGGAGTCCAGTATTGTCCAAATTAACCAAACCATGCAAATGTTTAGGAAGTGTAAGTTGATCAAAGAATTTTATGGCATCCAATCTAGCACCCAGATTAGCAAGGTAATCAGCACATGCATTACCTTCACGCCATACATGAGTGATTTTAAAATAGAGTTGAGAGAGGAGAGCTCTAGTCTACTTTAAAGGGTAGTACAATTCTATATTGCCCATTTTGGTGAAATCAAAAGATCAATCAGCAAGCAACAGGGTTTGAGCCAACCTTTTTGAAGGCAAATCTCAATAGCTTTGTAAACTGCCATTAGCTCAGCAAAAGGAACAAAGCAAGTATTAAGGGGGTAAGCAAAAGAACATAAGACTTTACCATTAAGGTTTCTGAAAATGCCACCACAGCCAGAAGTATTTTGAAAAACAGAGCCATCATTGTTAATTTTAATAGTATTAGCATGAGGTTTTACCCAATAACAATCTTGTCATCCTTACCGTTGGGTGGATCCAGCAAGTTACAACTCAATTTTTTGGTCAAAAATTTACAACCTTTAAATTGATTGTAGTTAATTAAATTGGCATTAAACAAGTCACAGATTTTATTTTTAATTCTAGAAATTATCTTCATATGGTTCATAAGAGTGCCACGATGTTTTGTATCATTTCTTTCCATCCATATGAACCAAATAAGAGTGATAGCAGTTATGACTTTAATGTGGCCTTTAATAGTGTTTTGAAAATAAACTTCAAGAAGTTGGTATAAAGTTAAGGAGCCATTGAATTTGTCAATGTTAAAGAGATCACCATACCAAATCCAAAGTTTGGAAGCAATGGCTTCATTAATAAAAATATGATTCACATTCTCAATGTGAAAGCAGCAGTAGCATTTTGAAGGTAACTAAAAACCTTTACCCCACATCAAGGAGTCAACAGGGATGAAGTTTTTCAAAATCTAAGTTAGAACATAATAAGAAATAGGAATAGTGTTATTCCAAATTTGAAAAACACATTGGAAAATCATGAGCTTCTTTAATATGAATCCAAACATTTTAAGGTTGAAGTCACCATTTTGAGAAAGCTTAAAAGGATCGATCATGATTGCTAGGAATGATAGGAATAGTAGTAAGCTTATTTAAAAGAGAGAAAGGAATATAATCAGTAAGCTTACTATTATTTCACATATTATTCTGCCAAAAAGAGTTTACTTTAATAGCTGCAGTGGAATGGGTAGAAAGTAAGTTATCAATGGACCCACCTCCAGTCCAGTTATCTTGCCAAAAGAAAGAGGTACCAGAGGTAATCCCCCAAGATATTAATGATTCATCTTCCCATTTGATGTAACAAAGTCTTTTCCAAATAGAAGAGTCTCCTACTCTATAGGGGCAAATGAGAGGGTGCTTACCCTAGCAGTATTTGGCAGTCATGAAATTAGCCCAAAGACTATTGTTGCTCCTAAAATTCCACCAAAGTTTATAAGAAAAAGCTATGATAGCTTCCTTGATTGGCTTACATCCAAGACCACCTTGAAAGAGTGCCACGACTTTTATACCAAGAGGTCCAATGCATTCTTTTAGAAGAATTGTTAGAACCCCAGAAGAATTTGTTAAGGAGGCGTTGAATTCTGTTAATGGTAGAATTGGTCGGGACAATGGTTTGAATGAGATATAGAAGCATGGAGTTAAGGGTGCTCTTAATCAAAGTGAGCCTACCGCCAAAGAGAGTAAATGAAATTCCTAAATAGAAATTTTATTAGAGATTTTTTGGATTAGCTCATCAAAGAGATGTGATCTTTTCTAACCTTTAAAAAGTGGAGCACCAAGATATTTAATAGGAAGTTATTGTTGCTAAAAGTTAGTAATTCTCAAGATTTGGTTGATCCTATTACTAGGGATTTTAGAAGAAGGAATGAAACAACTTTTACCTTCGTTAAGAAAAAGACCACTTTTGTTACCAAATTTATTAAAAAGATTCTTAATAGTTTTAATGTGATGAATAGAGGCATTGCAAAAGATTATGAAGTCATCAACAAAACTAAGATGAGAGGGAAGACCACCTTGAGTTCTAAAAAAGCATCTTTGGGATTATTGGAAAGATCATTAAGTCTCCTCGAAAGATATTCAACAGCAATAATAAAAAGAGAGGGTGATAAGGGATCTCCTTGTCTCAAACCATGCATCAAAGGGAAAAAACCAAGGGACTCACCATTCATGATAACGGAGAACCAAACATTGGTAATACAATTTTTAATGAGGCGGATAAAATAGTCAGAAAAACCTAACAAATGAAGAATTTGGAAGAGGAAATTCCAAGAGAGGTTGTCAAAAGCTTTAGAGATGTTCAGTTTGAAAAGGATGTTACCACCTCTGGTAGAAGCATCAATGTCATGAATCAGCTCTTGGGAAAGAAGAATGTTGTCAGATATAGCTCTACCTTTAACAAAGCCAGTTTGGTTGGGTGAAATAATTTTAGGCAGCAGCGGATTAATTCTATTGGCAATTAATTTAACTATGAGTTTATGAAAGAAGGTGCAAAGGCTGATAGGTCTGAAATTGCCCCAAGATTCAGGATTATTAATTTTGGAAATGAGAACAATGGAAGTGCTAGAAAAGTATCTAGGTAAAGGATTGCCATCAAAAAAATCAACGACAGCATTAATAAGGTCAAACTTAATAATAGGCCAACAATGATGAAAAAATTGAGTCGTGTAGCATTCAGGGCCAGCAGAATCAGTGTTCATGTTATTGAGAATATTACAAATCTCAGCTTCCGTAGGATGCAAACTAAGCAAGTGGTTGTCATCATTAGTAATCGTTGAGGGAATCAGCTGTGAGTTGGAAAGAGCTTCTAAGGAAGAGTTGTTGTTTAATAAATTTTTAAAATGATGTATGATAGAATCTTTAATATTATTATTATCAGTGATCCAGTTGTCGTTATCATTTTTAATTTTTTAATAGAGTTTAAGGCTTTATTTTTTTTGAAAAGAGCATGGAAGTACCTGGTATTTCTATCACCATCAGCAATATGTTTGCTAGCAGCCTTTTGCCACCAGTAGGTTTCTTCCATATTCTGATATTTAACCAAGTTATCTTTAGCTACATTCAACTCCTCAAGCTTAATAAAGTCAGTCAAAATAGCATCTTCAAGAGAACAAACTAATTGTTCCATATTTTTGAAATTGATAAAAAAGATTTTAGGGTTTAGGGTTTTCCCTTTAGGTTTTAAGGTTTAGTGTTTTTAAGGGTTTAGGTTTTAGGGTTAGTTTAGAGTTTAGAGTTTACAGTTTTAGGGTTTATGATTTATGGTTTAGGGTTAGTTTAGAGTTTCGAGTTTACAGTTTTAGGGTTTAAGGTTTAAGTTTATTGACTCAGCCTGGTTTAGGAGGAGGAGGGTGGGGTTAGTTTAGGTTTTAGGAGGGTTACTCAGGGTTTAAGCATTTAGGGTTAGCATTTGTGGTTTAGGTTTAAGCCCAGTGGAGTTTCAAGTTAGGTACTCACTTCAGTTTTGGGTCAACACAGGATCCAGGGTCATTTAGGGTTTAGACCTCAGGGCCTGGGGGTTTAGTAGGGTATGTTTGCTGGAGTAAGAGTTTAGGGAGCTTTAGGGTAAGGTTTGGGTGGATCAGTGGGTCAGATTCAGTAGAGTTTAGGATAGGCTCAGTGGTTGGGGTGGTTAGCTGGGTAAAGTTTAGGGGTAGTCAGGGTTTAGTGTCAGATTAGGGTGCAGGAGTTTAGAGTGGTTGGGTTTAGGTTTTAGTTTAGGTTTAAGATTTAGGGTTTAGCCTTGGTTTTAAAACACAAGCAACCCAGTTTAGGTTTATTTAGTTTATGTTGTATATTATTTATTTATTTTAGTTTAGCTTATTTTTTATTTTTATTTAGTTTAGTTTATTTATTTGAGTTTAGGTTTTTTATTTTATTTTATTCTTTTAGGTTTAGGTTTAGGTTTTTATTTTTATTTTTTTGTTTAGATTTTAGGTTTTTATTTAAGGTTGATTTTTAGGTTAAATTTTTTAGTTTAGGATTATTTTATTTTATTTTTATTTTATTTAGTTTAGGGTCTGTGTTTATTTTATTTTAGGTTTAGGTTTATGTTTTATTTATTTTAGTTTAGGTTTAGGTTTTTTTATTTAGTTTAAGGCTTAGGTTTTATTTTTTATTTCATTTTAGGTTTTATATTTAAGTTTATTTTTTAGGTTTAGGTTTAGGGTTAATTTTATCTTTCGTTTGGGTTTTATATTATTTTATTTTATTTTATTTTATTTTTTTAGATTTATTATATATTTTCAGTTTAATCTAGGTTTTTATTTATTTTCTTTTAGTTTTGTTTTTATTTTTTTTATTTTTTATTTTTATGTTTAGGCTTGGGTTTTAGTTTAGGTTTTTATTTTATTTTATTTTATTTAGGTTTAGTTTATTTATTTATTTTATTTTTGGGTTTCTAGGTTTTTTGGATTTAGGATTTAGGATTTTGGGTTTTGGGTTTTGGGATTTCAGTTTAAGGTTTAGGGTTGTAGGTTTTAGGGTTTAGGGTTTAGGGTTTTACAGTTTAGGGTTTAGGGTTTTGGGTTTAGGGTTAGTTTTAGGGTTATGGTGTTTTTTATTTTTTTTATTTGTTTTCTATTTAGGGTTTAGGGTTTACAATTTAGGGTTTAGGGTTGTAGGCTTAGGGTTTAGGGTTTAGGATTAGTTTCAAGGTTTAGGGTTTAAGATGTAGGGTTTAGGGTTTAGTGTTTAGTGTTTTGGGTTTTGGGTTTTTTTTAAATTAAGTAAACTGTTAGGTTCAAGTTTATTTAGTTTATTTAGTTTATTTTATTTATTTTCATTTATTTTATTTTTTATTTTTATTTAAGTTTTTTTTATTTTATTTATTTTGGTTTATTTATTTTGCTTAGGTTTTTTTTTTTATTTTTTGTTTATTTTTAGGTTTGTAGTTTACTTATTTTAGTTTAGTTTTTTTTTATTATATTTTTTTTGTTTAGGTTTTATGTTTTATTTTTAGGTTTCGATTTAGGTTTTCATTTTATTTTTTTAGGTTTAGGTTTTAGGTTTTTATTTTAAGTTTATTTTTTGGTTTTATTTTTTAGTTTAGGTTTAGGTTTATTTTTCATTTATTTTATTTTATTTAGTTTAGGGTTTAGGTTTAGTATATTTTAAAGTTTTTTTAGGTTTATTTAGTTTAGGTAGTTTTTTTATGGTTTTTAGGGTTTAGGGCTTAAGGTTTAGTGTTTAGGGTTTAGGGTTTAGGGTTGTAAGATATTGGGTTTAGGATTTAGGATTTTAGGGTTTAGGGTTTAGGGTTTAGGGTTTAGGGTTTTAGGGTTTAGGGTTGTACGTTTAGGGTTTATGGTTAATTTTAGGGTTTAGGGTTTAGGGTTAGAGCTTTTTTTTGTTTAAATTAGGTAAACTGTTAGGTTTAGGTATATTTAGTCTATTCAATTTATTTTTTTATTTATTTTAATTATTTTTATTTTTTATTTTTATTTTTATTTAGTTTAGTTTATTTATTTTAGTTTAGGTTTTTTTTATTTTGCCTTTTTAGGTTTAAATTTATTTTATTTAGTTTATTTTATTTTATTTTGTTTAGGTTTTTTTGGTTTGGTTTAGGTTTTATTTTATTTTTTAGGTTTAGGTTTTAGGTTTTTATTTTAGGTTTATTTTTAGGTTTTATTTATTAGTTTAGGTTTAGGTTTTGGTTTTGTTAATTTTAGGTTTAGGTTCAGTTTATATTTATTTTAGTTTAATTTATTTTATTTTAGGTTTAGGTTTTTTTATTATTATTATTTTAAGTTTAGCTTTTTTTTTTTAGTTGTGGGTTTAGGTTTTATTTTTTATTTATTTTTAGGTTCTATATTTTATTTTATGTTTTAGGTTTAGGTTTTTTTTATATTATTTTAGGTTTATTTTATTTTTCTTTTAAATTTAGTTTTTATTTTATTTAGTTTTTTTACTTTAATTTAGGTTTTTATTTATTTTATTTTATTTTAGTTTTTATTTTATATTTTATTTTCTTTTTTGGTTTAGGTTTATGTTTAGGTTTTAGTTTATGATTTAATTTAAATTAATTTAATTTTTTATTTTGATTTAGGTTTTTTTATTTATTTTATTTTTAGGTTTTATTTAGTTTAGGTTTAGGTTTTTAGCTTTTTAGGGTTTAGGGTTTGGGATTTAGGGTTTAGGATTTAGGGTTTAGGGTTTAGAGTTTAGGTTTGGGGTTTAGGGTTTAGGATTATAGGTTTAGGTTGTAGGATTTAGGGTTTTAGGGTTTAGTGTTTAGGGTTTAGGGTTTAGGGTTTAGGGCCTAGGTTTTTTTTAAGAGAGAATAAATTTAGATTCAACATTTTTTTTTGATTTCATCAACCAAGTAACCCACCAAGTTTTCTAAGACACAAGTGATGACATGGATCAAAAATTAGCATGCATAGTACAAATAAAAACCCCTAAATAATTAGAACTCTACTATAAAGACATAGTTCCATAAGCAGTAGATCAGATCGGCCATTCTTCAGGTTCTCTAGTTCCCATCAAAACCACCCTAGCCTCTTGAGTAGAGAGACCCACCATCATATCCCCGATCTCTCCCTCTGCCACCACCACGGTTGTAACCTCTGTCTCTCCTCCCGCCTCCATAACCAGCACTTCTCCGATCACCGCCTCCATATCCACTAGCACCTCCAGATCCCCCACCACCACTGTGGTAACCACCGCCTCTGCCTTTGCCTCCACCGCTAGATCTAGACTAAACCTGGTTGACGCTGATGTTCCTGCCATGAAAGTTCTGCCCATTCTTAAGGTTTAGGTTTAGGTCTAGGTTTATTAGGTTTTAAGGTTTAAGTTTATTTTTTTAATTTATTTTGTTACTTTTGGTTTAGGTTTAGGATTTTGGGTTTGGGGTTTAGAGTTTATGGTTAGGATTTAGGATTTAGGGTTTAGGTTGTAGGTTAGGGTTTACGTTTTAGGGTTTAGGGTTTAGGGATTAGGATTTAGGGTTTAAGGTTTTTTTAAAAAAAAATTAAGTAAACCAATAGGTTTAGGTTTATTTAGAATATTAACTTTATTTTTTAATGTTAGTTTACTTTATTTTTTATTTATATTTAGGTTTACATTTTATTTTTATTTAGTTTAGTTTATTTATTTTAGGTTTTATTTTAGTATATATTTTAGGTTTAGGTTTATTTTTTAGTTATTTTATTTTTACTTTTAGGTTTAGGCTTTATTTTATTTTTTGGTTTAGGTTATGGTTTTTATTTTATTTAGGTTTTAGGTTTTATAATATTTTATTTTAAGTTAAATTTTAGTTTAGGTTTAGGTTTATTTTTAGTTTATTTTATTTTATTTAGTTTAGGTTTAGGTTTAGGTTCTTTAGGTTTAGGTTTTAATTTATTTTGGTTTAGTTTATTTTAGTTTAGATTTCAGTTTATTTTATTTTGTTTATTTTATATTTATTTTAGTTTTATGTTTTTTTTAGTTAGGGTTTAGGTTTTATTTATTTTTTATTTTTAGTTTATTTTATAGGTTTAGATTTTTATTTAGTTCTTTTTTTATTTTATTTTTATTTTACATTTAGTTTTAATTTTATTTTGGTTTTTTATTCTAAGGTTTATTTTATTTTTAATTTATTTTATTTTTAATTTTTTTAATTTTCTTTCATTTAGGTTTAGGTTTAGTTTTAGGTTTTTTTACTTTATTTCATTATTATTTTGTTTAGGTTTAGGTTTTTTAATTATTTAATTAGGTTTTATTTAGTTTAGGTTTATGTTTTAAGTTGTTAGTTTTTAAGGTTTAGAGTTTGTATTTAGGGTTTTAGAGTCAGTGTTTAGGGATGGGTTTGGGGGGTTTAGGGTTTAGCATTTAGGTAGTGATTGCTTTGAGTTTAGAGTTTAGGGTTTTGGTTTTAGGTTTAGGTCAGAGTTGGGTTTAGGCTTTAGTGGTTTACCTTAGGAGGGAGGTTTGTGGTTTAGGGCCAGTGGTTTTGGCCCAGTGGGTTTAGAGGGTTTAGGGCTCAGTCTGGGTTTTGAGTTTAGGGTCAGTAGTAAGGGGGCTCAGGGTTTAGTTTTAGAGTTATTTTATTTAGGGTTTAAGCCGGTTTTTGGTTGGCTCAGTTAGGGTTTTAGTTATAGTGTTTAAGGCATTTTTTTTAAATCACAAACCAAAGATGTTTAGGTTTATTTAGTTTATTATTTATTTATTTTAGTTTATTTTTTATATTTTAATTTAGGTTTATTTTTTATGTTATTTTGTTTAGTTTATTTATTTTGCGATGTTTATTTTAGTTTTGGCTTTTTATTTTAGTTTATTTTTAGGTTTAGGTTTATGTTTATTTCTTAGTTTAGTTTTATTTTTATTTTACTTTTTAGGTTTAGGTTTTATTTTTTATTTTTAGGTTTCGGTGTAGGCTTTTATTTTATTCTTTTATGTTTAGGTTTTACGCTTTTATTTTAGATTTATTTTTATGTATTATTTTTTAGTTTAAGTTTAGGTTTATATTTAGTTTATTTTATTTTATTTAGTTTAGGGTTTAGCTTTAGGTTTTTTTTATTTATTTATTTTAGGTTTAGATTTTTTTTTAGTATATGGTTTAGGTTTTATTTTTATTTATTTTTAGGTTTTCCTGGTTTATTTTTAAGGCTTGGTTTTTTATTTAATTTTTATTTAATTTTTATTTTATTTTATTTTAAGTTTTTTTAATTTTATGTTCAATTTTTGTTTTATTTATGTTTTTTATTTTTAGGTTTATTTTCTTTGTTAGTTTTGTTTAAGTTATTATTTAATTTATTTTTTATTTAGTTTATATTTTTTTATTTTATTTTATTTTTTTTTAGGTTTAAGTTTAGTTTAGGTTTTGGGTTTAGCTTAGGTTTTATTTTAAGTTTTATTATATTTTATTTACATATTAATTTAGTTTTTTTTTTTATTACAGACATTTAAGTTAGGTTTAGGTTTTGTGATTTTAGGTTTTTTTTTAAGGTTTAGGGTTTAAGGTCAGTGTATGGTTTAGGGTTTAGGTTTAGGGTTTAGGGTTTGGGGTATTAGGGTTTGGGGTTTAGGGTTGTAGGTTTAGGGTTTAGGTTTAAGGTTTAGGGTTTGTTTTAGGGTTAGAATTTAACATTAGGATTTTTTAATATTTTTATCTCTTTTATTTTTTTTATTTTTTAAAAATTAATTAAACTAGTAGGTTTAGGTTTATTTAGTTTATTTTATTATTTATTTTAATTTATTTTATTCTTTATTTTTATTTAGGTTTATTTTTATTTTTATTTAGTTTAGTTTATTTATTTTAGCATTATTTATTTTAGTTTAAGTTTTTTATTTTAGTTTATTTTTTAGGTTTAGGATTTGGTTTAGGTTTATTTTTTAGTTTAGTTTTATTTTTATTTTATATTTTAGGTTTAGGTTTTATATTTCATTTTTAGGTTTAGGTTTATGTTTTTATTTTATTTTTTAGGTTTAAGTTTTAGATTTTTATTTTAAGTTTATTTTTAGATTTTATATTTTTAGTTTAGGTTTATTTTTAGTTTATTTTATTATATTTTGATTAGGTTTAGGTTTAGTATTAGTTTATTTTAGGTCTAGGTTTAGGTTTTATTTATTTTAGTTTAGTTTATCTTAGTTTAGGTTTAGGTTTATTTTATTTTTATATTAGGTTTGGGTTTTTGTTTTTAGTTTAGGGTTTTTAGGTTTATTTTAGGTTTTATTTTTTGGTTCATTTTTTAGGTTTAGGTTTTTATTTAGTTTTTATTTTATTTTAGGTTTAGTTTTTATTTTATTTAGGTTTTTATATTTTATTTTAGTTTAGTTTTTTATTTATTTTATTTTAGTTTAGTTTTTATTTTTTTATTATATTTTCTTTTTTGGCTTAGGTTTAGGTTTAGGTTTATGTTTTTATTTTATTTTGGTTTAGGTTTTTTTATTTATTTACTTTTTTATTTTATTTAGTTTAGGTTTACTTTTTTAGCTTTTTAGGGTTTAGGGTTTAGGGTTAATTTAAGGTTTAATATTTAAGGTTTAGGGTTTAGGGTTTAGAGTTTAAGATTTAAAATTTAGGATTTAGGGTTTACAGTTTTAGGTCTAGGGTTTTTAGGGTTTAGGGTTTAGGCTTTAGGCTTTATGTTTAAGGTTCAGATTTTAGTTTAGAGTTTAGGGTTTTTAGTTTTTTTTTAACAAAGAACAAATTCAGATTCAACATTTCTTCTTTTCAATTTTATCAAACAAGTAACACACCAAGTTTTCTAAGACACAAGTGACGACATAGATAAAAAATGAGCATGCATTGAGCAAATCAAAAACCCTAGATAATTAGAAATGTCTCTACTGTAAAGACAAAGTTCCATAAGCAGATCAGAATGACCATTCTTTAGTTTCTCTAGTTCCCATCAGAACCTCCCTGGCCTCTCAAGTATTGGGATCCACGATCATATCCCTGATCTCACCCTCTGCCACTACAACAGCTAAAACCTTCATCGTTCCTCCTACCTCCATAACCACCACTACTCCGACCACCACCTCCATATCCACCCCCACCTCCGGGTCCCCCACCACCACTGCGATAACTGCCTCCTCCAGCCTTCGCCTCCACCGCCAGTTTTAGACTGAGCCTGGTTGACGATGATGTTCCTGCCATCAAGGTTCTACCCTCTTAGAGATTAGGTTTTGGTTTATGTTTATTAGGTTTTAGGGTTTAGGTTTATTTTTTAATTAATTTATTTACTTAAGGTTTAAGTTTAGGGTTAGGGTTTAGGGTTTTGGGTTTTGGGTTTTTGCATTTACGCTTTTAGGGTTTAGGGTTTAGAGTTTTTTAAGGTGTAGGGTTTAGGGTTTTTGTCTTAGGTTTAGGGTTTAGGGTTTAGGGTTTAAGGATTAGGTTTTAGGGTTTAGTGTTTAGAGTTTAAGGTTTTAGGGTTTAGGGTTTAGGGTTTATGGTCTAGGGTTTTTATGGTTTAGAGTTTAGGGAGTAGGGCTTATGTTTTAAGTTTAGGGTTCAGGTTTTAGTTTAGGGTTTATAGTTTTTGGTTTTCTTTAATAGAGAACAAATTTAGATTCAACATTTGACAACATAGATAAAATATGAGCACACATAGAGCAAATCAAAAACCCTAGATAACTAGAACTATCTTAACTATAAAGACATTGTTTCATAAGCACTAGATCGGATCGGCCATACTTCAGTTTTTCTAGTTCCCATTTGAACCACCTTGGCCTTTCGAGCAGTGGGATCCAGCATCATATCCTGATCACTCCCTCTACCACCACCACGAGTATAACCTCCATCGATCCTCCCACCTCCATAACCACCACTGCTCTGACCACCAGCTCCATATCCCCTAGCACCTCCAGATCCCCCACCACCACTACGATAATTGTCACCTCCTCCTTCGCCTACCATCGATCTAGACCAGCCCGGTTGATGTGATTTTCTGCCAATGTTCGCTCATTCTGGGTTTAGGTTTATTTTTTAATTTATGTAGTTAATTTAGGTATAGGTTTAGGGTTTAAGGTTTAGGGTTTAGGGTTTTAGTGTTTATGCTTTTAGGGTTTAGGGTTTAGGGTTTAGGCTTAGGGTTTAGGGTTTAGGGTTTAAGGCTTTTTAAGGTTTAGGGTTTAGGGTTTAGGATTTAGGATTTAGGGTTTAAGGTTTTTTTGAATTAAGTAAACCAGTATATTTAGATTTATTTAATTTATCTAGTTTATTTTTATTTATTTTAATTTATTTTATTATTTAGGTTTATTATTTATTTTTATTTAGTTTAATTTATTTATTTTTAGTTTAGGGTTTTCATTTTATTTTCTTTTTTAGGTTTAGGTTTATTTTTTAGCAGATTTTTATTTTTATTTTATTTTTTAGGTTTAAGTTCTATTTTTTATTTTTAGTTCTAGGTTTAGGGTTTTATTTTATTTTTTATGTTTAGGTTTTAGGTTTTTGTTTAGGTTTTATTTTTTTACTTTAGGTTTAAGTTTATTTTTAGTTTATTTTATTATATTTAGTTTAAGTTTAGGTTTAGGTTTAGTTTATTTTAGGTTTAGGTTTAGGTTTTATTTATTTTAGTTTAATTTATTTTAGTTTAGGTTTAGGTTGATTTTATTTTGTTCATTTTATTTTTATTTTAGGTTTACCTTTTTTTAGTTTAGGGTTTAGGTTTTATTTTTTATTTATTTTTAGGTTTATTTTTAGGTTTAGGTTTTATTTAGTTTTATTTATTTTTATTTTAGGTTTTTTTTTTTTAGTTTCACGTAGTTTTATTTTATTTAGGTTTTATTCTTAGGTTTATATTATTTTTATTTAGTTTAAGTTTTCAATTATTTTATTTTATTTATTTTAAATTTTATTTTTTATTTAGGTTTAGTTTTAATTTAGATTTTATTTTATTTTATTATTATTTTATTAGATCTATTTATTTATTTATTAGGTTATTTATTAGGTTTAGTTTTTTAGGTTTAGGGTATTTTATAATTAGTTTAGTTTTAGAGTTTAAGCCTCAGTTTCTCAGTTTTAGGTCAGTGGTTAGTTTGAGCAAAGTTTGGGTTTTGGCTCAGTTAGGGCCCAGTTAGGGTTAGTGGGCTAGGGTAGGGTCAGAGCCCAGGGTTGGGCTCAGTGGCCCAGGGTAGGGTTTAGGCCCAGTGGGTTGGCCCAGTTTAGTGGTCAGTTAGTTTTAGGTTTTTAGAGTTTAGGGGTGGTTAAGGGTGGTCATGGTGGGTCAGTGTCAGGTAGGCTCAGGTAGTGGCTCAGTTAGGTTTTTGGGTTTTAGGTTTTAGGAGGTTGGTTAAGTGTTTTAGTGTTTAGTTTAGGGTTTTGTTGTTTTAAGGTTTAGGATTTAGGATTTATGTTTTAGGGTTTAGGGTTTAGGGTTTAGGGTTTTAGGCTTTAGGGTTTAAGGTTTAGGATTTAGGGTTTTCAGGTTTAGGGTTTAGGGTTTAGGTTTTAGGTTTAGGGTTCAAGTTTTAGTTTAGAGTTTAGAGTTTTTGGTTTTTTTTATCAGAGAACAAATTCAAACTCAATATTTCTTATTTTAATTTCATCAACCAAGTAACACACCAAGTTTTCTAAGACACAAGTGACGACATAGATTAAAAATGAGCACACATAGAGGCACACATAGAGTAAATAAAAAACCCTAGTAACTAGAATCGTCTCTACTATAAAGTCACAATTCCATAAGCAACAGATCAGATCGATCGTTCTTCAATTTCTCCAATTACCATTAGAACCAGACCGACCTTCGATTAGCATTATCCACCATCAAATCTCTGATCTCTTGCTCCCCCACCATCGTAGCTATATCCTCCATCGTTCCTCCCTCTTCCATAAACACCAGTGCTCTGACAACCACCTCCATATCCACCAGCACCTCCAGATCCTCCACCACCATTATGATAACTGATGCCTCCGCCTTCCCCTCCACCTCTAGATCTAGACTGAGGCTGGTTGGCGGTGATGTTCCTATCATCAAGGTTCTGCCCATTCTTAGGGTTTAGGTTTAGGTTTAAGTTTATTAGGTTTTAGGATTTAGGTTTATTTTATAATTTATTTGGTTATTCTTGGTTTAGGTTTAGGGTTTGGGGTTTAGGGTTTAGGGTTTAAGGTTAGGGTTTAGGCTTTATGCTTTTAGGGTTTCAGGTTTTGGGTTTAGGGTTTAGGGTTGTAGGCTTAGGGTTGTAACTTAAGGGTTTTGGGTTTAGGGTTTAGTGTTTAGGGTTTAGGATTTATATATATATATATATATATATATATATATATATATATATATATATATATATATATATATATATATATATATATATATATATATATATTTATTTATTTAAATTAAGTAAACTGGTAGGTTTAGGTTTCTTTAGCATATTTAGTTTATCTTTTATTTATTTTAGTTAACTTTTTTTTATTTAGATTTACTTTTTTTATTTAGTTTACTTTAGGTCTCTTATTTTAGTTTATTTTTTAAGTTTAGGTTTAGATTTTGTTTTTTTAGGTTTAGGGTTTAGCTTTTTATTTTAGGTTTATTTTTAGGTTTTATTTTTTAGTTTAGGTTTAAGTTTATTTTTAGTTTATTTTATTTTATAGTTTAGGTTTAGGTTTAGGTTTAAGTTTAGTTTAATTTAGGTTTAGGTTTAGGTTTGATTTATTTTAGTTTAGGTTTAGGTTTATTTTATTTTGTTTATTTTATTTTTATTTTAGGTTTAGGTTTTTTTTAGTTAAGGGTTTAGGTATTATATTTATTTATTTTTAGGTTTATTTTTTACATTTAGGTTTTTATTTTATTTTATTTTAGGTTTATTTTATTTTTACTTTACACTTAGTTTTTATTTTATTTAGATTTTTTATTCTTAGGTTCATTTTATTTTATAGTTTAGTTTAGGTTTTATTTATTTTATTTTAGTTGATTCTTATTATTTAATTTTATTTTATTTTTAAGTTTTGGTTTAAGTTTAGGGTTTCATTTTATTTTATTTTATTTATTTAGTAAGTTTTTTATTTATTTTATTTTGTTTTATTTAGTTTAGGATTACCTTTTAGGTTTTAGTTTGGGGTTTAGGGCTCAGTGGTAGGGTTTTAGGGGTTAGGGTTTAGGTTAGGGTCAGGTTAGGCTCAGGTCAGTGGTTTGGGGTGGCCTGATTTAGGTTTAGGGTCTGTTGGCTAGGGTCAGGGTTTTGTTAGGTCTGGTGGGTTTGTTGTAAGGCTTTAGGCTGTTTCCAGTTTTAGAATTTTGGTTTAGGGTTTACTAGGCTAGGTTTTAAGATTTAAGGCTTAAGGTTTGTTTAGTCAGGATAGGGTTTAAGGTTTAGTGAGTTTTTTTTTAAGATAGTTTGGTTTTGCCTAGAGTTTAGGATGTTTGGTTTAGGGCTTTAGTTTAGGTTAGTTTAGGATTTTAGTGTTTATTTAGGTTAGTTTTATTTTAAGGGTTTAGGATTTAGTGTTTACTATGGTTTTAAAAAAAAATAAAAATTAAGTAAACCAATTTTAGTTTATTTAGTTTATTTCATTTTATTTAGGTTTATTTTATTTTTTATTTAGTTTAGATTATTTATTTTATGTTTATTTATTTTAGTTTAGGTTTTATATTTTAGTTTATTTTTTAGGTTTAGGTTTCACTTTATGTTTATTTTTTAGGTTAGTTTTATTTTTATTTTATTTTTTAGGTTTAATTTTTATTTTTTATTTTTAAGTTTATGTTTAGGTTTTAGGTTTATTTCTAGGTTTTATTTTTTTTGTCTAGGTTTAAGTTTATTTTTAGTTTATTTTATTTTATTTAGTTTAGGATTTAGGTTTAGTTTTTTTTTAGGTTTAGGTTTAGGTTTTATTTATTTTAGTTTAGGTTTAGGTTTATCTTATTTTGTTTATTTTATTTTTATTTTAAGTTTAGTATTTTTTTCGTTTAGGGTTTAGGTTTTATTTTTTATTTATTTTTGTGTTTTATTTTTTAGTTTATTTTTTAGGTTTAGGTTTTTATTTAATTACATTCAGCGATGAAGACTTACTCCTAGGGACAACTGAGCACAACCACCTTTTTTACATTACAATGGATGTTGGCAGATATAGGCTATCCAGAGTTCTAGTTGACCCAGGTGTATCTGTCAACATTATTAGTCAAAGAACCCTTGTCTACTTGAGAATCGACATCTCCAAACTCCAAAAAGAAAGGATGATGTTGAGAGGCAATGAACAAGGCAGAGGTGTTTATTTTTGAATGTATGGGGGGTATTTTTTGAGGTGATCGAGTATAATATTAAGGTATGATGTACTATCTTGAAAGATAGAGGCATCACCCTACAAACGACCTAATCATGTAATAAGGACTCCTAAGGCATGATGGATCTTCGAATGTACCTGAGATTTTTCCCCTACTTTACATGGATAAATAAAGTAAGGTTTATATTAAACCAGGGTCTTAAGTTGCCAATGGAGGTAAGCCTATATTGTTCATTACATCTTAGGAAATGAAATTTCCTAAGAATACTCTCGATTAAAGTAGACAATTATCATCTCCAAATATTTCAAGGTTAGAGAATCAAAGGATTTGTTGTATTTGGAAAATCAATTGGGAAAGTTCTAAGAGAAGAGTTATTTTTGGAATCCAAATGAAATAAGTAGGAAATGATCATGATGATACAAGCCTAAGTATTCTAATCTATCATATGGTTGGGCTTTATAATTTTGAAGTTGAGGAGATTTATATGTTTTGAGTTGAAATTTAATTAAATTACTAATGCTTATAATATACTAACACAAGGTTGTGAGAATGCCTAAGAGATGAGGATTTATGCTCGTAGCCCGAACAGAATAGCTACCTTGAATCCTAAACCTAAGGAGCTTTAGTATGAGCTAAAGCTCGATTTAAATCTAAGCTGCATGTGGACAAAAGGGTTTAGGATCCTAAATCTAAACTATTAGCTAACTTCTAGACTTATAATAGCCTAAAGTGGCCGCCAGCTAACTCCTCCTACTATTTTAAAAAGATGCAGTCCAGTCTTATGAATTGTAAGATAGCTAGGGTAGTTATTTAATTAGAAAGAGACTAAAGTCCTAAACACACTCCCTATAAGATTAGAGCATGAGTGGTATGAGCATATGACTTAATTTATAGATGCAAAATCTTTTTAAATTTTATTTCATTTTAGACACATTATTTTAACAAAGAATTTAGGATTTCTTATGCCTAAATGCATGATGAAATAGGTTATGGGTCAAATCAGCTAGAAGAAGGTGTTCTCACCACAAGGGATGCCCTCATAGATCAAGCATTCCTTTATCATCGAAGGATGGAGATCCTTCATGTTCAAGAGAGAAATAATATGCATGCATGATGTGAAACATACAACCATACAGCTAAGGGGTTGCTAATTTTTTTAATTATCTTATTTATGTATTAGGCTTTATGGTGAGGTTAATTTAGTTATGAGTGATTAGTTGGGTAGAAAGGTTATTTTTATCCTAAGAGCCTAATTGTATCTAAGCCACACAAAAGCATCAATCATTTAAGAAATTAATGAAAAGCATGCCATCCTAATGCACAATGTAAACATAACATCAAACAATTATATAAACTATCATAAAAGAATAAAAGGCTTACCATACAACCCAAAGTAAGAAAATATAGATAGCCGAACTCTACCCTTATACAACCTGAAATATGAAAGAATAATTATAATTATATTAAATGTTATGGGGGTCTTCTTTCTTCATATCTCCATTTTTGATTTGGTTCCTTCTTTCATTTGGATGGTGTTTTCTCCAAAGGCATCACAGGGCACCCTAAGACAATGCCTTCTGGCCATTGCTCATCCTAATCTCCCATAGATGTAATCCTAATCCATATTGATAAAATTACATTTATGTGGGAAATGTAAATCTAACTAAACTTGCAAAATAGAGGTTTGCTAAATATACATATAATCCCAAGAAGTTATATTTATAATTTGGACTTAGCACCCTACATAGGGTAATTATGCCCACCTTTCATAACTTGGATTATGCTTAAGTATTTAAGCAACCTGCAAAAAGAGCAATCACATTTATTTTTAAGCATCCCTTAAGCATAATCCCCCACAAAAAACATGATTAGGCTAATATTATCCTATCATCTATTCTACGAAGCATACACCCTAACATCTAATCTAAAATAATACATCATAAAATAAAACATACATCACATTATACACCACCCTAACTTAGAGCTAGAAGTGGTGACTTAATTCTAATGTGTGTATTAAGGATTCTGTGGTAAGTCCTGTGAGGCATTAGTGTTGTATTTTCTAAGTGTAGAAGGATTCAATTTAACATGAAAGGTTGATTTCACTTGAAGTAGTTTAATTGATTTGAGAATTTTAGTTTGTGTTTTCTTTTTTTTCATTGGATTACACTTAGCAACTAAGTGTTATAAAGAGAGGAAAAGAGGATTGCTCTCTTTCATCCCTACCTTAAGTCACTTTATAAAGTATGTTAATTTGATTTAATTATATTTAGTGAATGGCTTATTAAATGATTTAATTAATCCTAAGTTTAGGTTCACTTCAAATAATCCTATTCAAAATGAAAGGCATATTAAGATTAATTTAATTCAATTACTACCACATAACATATATTAAATCATTCCTTTCCATCACATGTAACACACATATGATTTAATCTTAAGTGTATCTATGCATGCAACATATTTTAGCACACTTAAATGATGAATGTTATGTTTAGAATTTATTATTTATTTGATTGAATTATTTAAACATATTAATTTAAAACTTTATCCAAATTCTTATATAAAAAGGATATAAGAATGAAATTAAATAGGCATGTGCCTTTGTTAAACCAGGGAAGTGAGGTAATTAAATGACCTCCTTGGAGCTAGCTAAAGCCTCGTATTCCTGGGATGTCTAAATTATATACCCATTTGCATTTAAACATATGTAAATTCGTATACATGAACTTAGGAAGTAAGCTCCAAACCATATGGCTAATTAATTCAATCACTTAGTCAATTATGAAAGCATGCAATTTTAATGTAAAATGGGATTTTCATTCACTAATCACATATACATATACATGTACAAAGATATATACAAGTACGTGTCATTGTTAAACTAGTGAGGTAATCAAATGACTCCTTGGGGCTAACTAAAGCCTCATTTGGATGTCCACTATATACTTGTTTTTCTTGGACACACATGGATGTATACATAAATGAGGGAAAGAAAACCATGCAAAGACTATATATTTTTTTATTGAATCATTTATATATATGAATTAAAGCTCTATCCAAATTCTAATGTTGAAATACATAAGAATTAAATCAAATGGGTACATGCCATTATTAAACCAGGGAAGTGAGGTAATCAAATGACCTCCTTGGGGCAAGCTAAAGCCTCATATTCCCAGGATGTTTAGACTATATAATAATTACCATTCAATCTTATATAAATTAACACTTGAATAGAAGAAATAGAACTCAACATTCATACACTTAAGCTATAAGCACATTCTTTTCTTATGTATTTATAACTAGCATCATAACACATATTATTATTCATTTATAAGCTTTAGAAAAAATACATTTGTATTTAATAATGATAATATCCACGCATATATTAAATTAAATCAACACATGAAAGCTTACATAAAGGAAATCCATTTTATTTCACTTGATTTTGAAAAGATGGATGCATGGATTCAAAAGACATACCAAATTTAACATGATTGGAAAGAGGGCAATCAAATATTAGCATGTGATTCATTCAACCAAACTAGTTCTTAAGGATAATCAAATCAAATAAGATTATTTAAAGCAAACCAAAGCTTATTTATTAATTAAGTTTTGGATTTGAATTAATTTAAAGAGGAAAAGAGAAATCATCTCTTATTGTTTTAATTCCATTCCCACATTAGTGATTTGATTTAATTTAAGGAAATGTAATTCAATTGATTTTATGAGTTAATTAAGTTGAACCCTTAATTAGATGAATTAATTACCTTTGTATGTCACCTTAAAGTAATTAACTAAATAATTATGAGCCAACATGATATGCATGGAAAATAAACTTGTAATGATCAAGGAAATAAAAGGGTCTAATGCAAATGGCTCATGATTAATGGTTAATTACATTAAGGGACGTAATTAATTACTCTTATGGTTTTCCACACGTGGACTAACCATAATTTCATTAAACTCCTTTAGGTTATTAAACACTTAAAGATCTACCCCATGATATAATTAATTAAGATGATTATGATTTTAATTTGATTAAGTGATTTAATTAATTAGTTAAATCTTAATTAATTTCATTTTAAAAAAGGGTGAAATGAACTTAGGGAAAGGGGTCCCAACCCTATTCCTTAGGTCTATTGAAGAATGATTAATAAACTTAATTAACCAATTTGTTACTACTCATGGGATTAATTAATCATTATTAACTTAGAAGAGTAGTTAAGGTTTAATTAGTCAATTTTCCTACTTAAGTGAGCAATAAATCCCAAGAAAATCAAGGAGAGAGGTCATCCCATTAAATTAACCAACAAAATTTGGGATTAATTGCTCAAGTAATTAAGGAGAAATTAAGTTAATAAATTTTATAATTAAAACCTTAATTAAACCTTAATATTATTCAAAATTAGTTAAGATCATTTTTAATTAATTCTACTTTGAAATACATTTAAAATGAGTATTTATTTGCATTTTTTATTTATCTATGATTTTTTATGATATTTAGAAATTTCAACCATTAAAAAATGATTAATTAAACCTAATTAAAGCATAATCTACCATGGCGTAATACATGCTTTCCATGTGGCTCCACGGGATTGGCTACTTAAAACTTACCCAACTCAGCGCTTACATGGCGGTAGAAGATGCACTTTCTCATCTACTGTCCGATCTTAGATCGAATGGCTATGATTAATACCACACCTTAATATAATTAAATCAGATCAATCTAGCAGATATAATCATGATCATCTAATCATGAGTCAGCTCAAGCCTCCAACATCAAGGAAGGTTTGAAAGTTGTTAGTGTCAACTTAGGGGGGGGAGCCAAGAGAAGAAGAAAAGATGTGCCACCGATAGACCAATAGCGCAACCACCGACCAAGTCCAGCCTCCAGTCTACCGTTGCAGCTACCACATCCTAGATTTCTCCTACTTTAGCTAGCTCTTCTTCTTCTACTAGTAGAACTCTTGTATCGGTAGATAACGACACCAAATCCCTTACCCCTCTTACTTTACTTGACTTCTACTTTGTACCTCCTATCAAATCTAAGAAATTGAAGAATAAAGCTAGCTTAAATTACATCTGTGTCACTTTTGATGGATTTTCTACTTCTATTCTTAATGATAACTCTTCAAGTCAAAATAACTATAACAATTGATCTCTCTTCGATTGAGTTGGACTTTCTTACAATACTGGGTTCTCTCTTGAGATAGACTTGGAATCATCCACTGAGGGTCCCATAGAGAAGCTATAGGTGAGCCTGTGTGGTAGAACCTTCCATCACCCCTGCCACAAGAGATCACAAGTCAACCTCCGTAGTGGCAAGGTTCTACCTCCTAAAGCACCTCAAGATAGGAAATAAGCATTGGTAGAGGATCAAAAGCCCCTCCACAAGATGCTCCACCCTTGATATTCTTATGGAGGATCAAAAGGTGGACTACAATGTCCTCTCATCTAAGAAAGTTTCTATCTAAGCTAAGCATATATGATGCCATTATCTTATCCAAAGAGATGAGGAATCGTTAATCAAGGCTCTCTTGATCTCGAGATATGCTTAGCTCTGACTATTGGTGAGGAGGCACATTATGCAAAAGAATCTCAGGGGATCACTTTCACAGATGAAGATCTTCTTGGGGACTTGAGCAACCGTCTGCATCATAGTACATGGGTAGATTTGACCGCTAGAGTTTTGGTTGATCCAGGTGCATCGGTGAACATTATGAGACTAAAGAGTCTTGCCTATTTGAGGATTGACATCTCCACACTCCAAGGAGATTGGATGATGTTGAGAGGATTCAATGAATAAGGCAAGAGGGCTTTAGGTTCCATAGTGCTACCCTCTTGGAGATAGGTGACTAGAAGGGTGAAGCCAAGTTTTACATCATTGATTCCAATACTGCTTCACTTTGAGGCCTTGGATACATCAGAATAAAATAATTCCATCCTCCCTCCATCATTGCATCAAGTTCAGAAAGGATGAAATTGAATACCATGTCAATGGAGATGAAAAGTCATTTTCAGTTAGAGAGGTTAATATTTATGAGAATGTGACCTACTATCTTCCTCAAAACACCCTTCCTCGTGAACATGGACAAAACACAAAGACAAAAGAAAAAGAAAATGAAGACGAAGAAAGAGCAAAAGAAAAAGAAAAGAAAAATGAAAATCCGAGTGCACAAGAAAGGGGAATTGAAGAAGAAATAGAGCCGCATGTCACATTCCACCCACAATTCATTCCATCATATGGACATGTAGGTAGGATGAATCAACCTCCACCGTGTGAGGTAGAGGTAAATAGTTCTAAAGGTGGAAGACTCTGGTTGGCCATCAACAAAGGATTATGTTCTAGTTCATAGGAGTACCCCTATTATTCACATAGACTTGGAATCCAGCTCAGAGGATGAGTCTGATATGATTAGTATACCAACCAACCCCTCTCAGTAGGTTCCAGTGGAGGTGACTTTTGATACAAATGAAGACCGTGCCTCCGACAAAAGCAAAGTTCAATCAGTTTATGTGAGACTATTAGACAAATGGGAACCTTAACCTCACTTTCATCTCAAAAGCAAGGTTTAGTAGTTAAGGAAGCCCCTAAGTCTTCCATGGATGTGAAGTCAAGAGATTCTTTTGGGATCATCATCCTCAAGTCCAATAGAACTTGAGGAAGATTCATTTAAAAAATTGAATTGAATTAACTTTTTTACCGCCTTGTGTTCATAATCTTATATAGAAAGGTTTGGTTCCTCATACATGGTCCGTGTCGAGAGTATTTTGAGAAGCGTGGAACAATACTGTGGGAAGCACAATCAAGAGGTGACTAGGATTTGGTACAATGGGTCCAGTCGATGATTATGATTACTATTTAGTTGTTACCAATCATTTGGAGTCTGATAGATTCTTTTCACACAACCCCAACTTTTATGAGAATGTGTGTTTAGAAACCTCAGATGATCCAGATGATCTTCAGATCAAGTATGCACCACTAGAATTCAAACAGGAGATTCATTCAACAATTGACAAGCTCAAAAAAATCAACCTCGGGATAGAAGAAAATCGTCCATGCATACTTGTTATTTAATGAAGAAGAAACCAATGACTTAGTTATGCTATAGACTGAGTTTAAAGACTGCTTCACATGGAGTTATGAAGAGATGGTCGGATTATCTCCTGACATAGCAGTCTATAATATAGCAAAATATCCTAACGCTACCCCTATCAAGCAAGCTCCTAAACACATGCTTGATAAAAATCAAACAACAGGTCATTTCTAAAGTCAAGAAACTAATCGATGATGGTTTCATCAGGGAAGAAAAATACCCTACCTGGTTAGCCAGTGTCGTACCAGTTAAGAAGAAGAATAGCCAAATTTACATTTGCATTGATTTGAGGGATTTAAACAAGGCATGTCCTAAGGATGAGTTTTCTCTTTCTATACTAAAATTAATGGTGGACATCGCTTCATCTCATGTAGTGTTTTCTTTTATGGATGGGTCATTAGGCTACAACTAAATCAAGATGTTTCTTGAAGATGAAAGAAACACTACTTTTCAAACCCCGATCAAAAACTTTTATTATAAGGTCATTCCTTTCAGTCTTAAAAATGCTGGTGCCACATACCAATGGGCCATGACTCAGATCTTCAATGAACTCATCCATCATCAGGTTGAGTGCTATGTTGATGATCTAGTAGTCAAGAGCAGAGAAAAGGAAGACCACCTCTTTGACTTGAGAGTAGTTTTTGAATGGTTAAGAAAATATAACCTCAAAATGAATCCACTAAAGTGTGCATTCAGAGTAGCTTCAGGGAAATTCCATTGGGTTTATTGTCGGACACCAAGGAATAGAGATAAATCCTGAAAAGATCAAAGCTATCTTAGAAATGCCACATCCTAAAAGCTTAACACAACTCAGATCATTCCAATGATAGTAGGCAAATCTGCGATGCTTTATCTCCAACCTATCAGGGAGATGCAAGCCATTTTCAGCACTTATCAAAAAGGATGCAAAGTTCAAGTGGGATGACAAGTGTCAGCATGCCTTTGAAGACATCAAATAGTATTTGATGAAGCCACTAGTTCTAGCAGTCATTATCCTAGGCAGGCCACTCAACCTCTACACTGCTGCATTGGATGACTCTCTCAGCACTTTGTTGGCCTAAGCCAATGACAAAGGAAAGGAGAGCACTCTCTACTACCTCAATCATCATCTGATTCCTGCTGAAGTGAACTACCCACCTATTGAGAAACATTGCCTAGCTTTAATCTTTGCCTACCAAAAGCTATGACACTATATGCTTTATCATAAGGTGAACTTGATCTCCAGAACCAATCCACTACAGTACCTCATGACATGGCCAAAGCTACTTGGATGTTTGGCATGATGATCCATGATCCTCTCATAGTTCGACATCACGCATTCTCCTCATGATAAAAGGACAAGCACTAGGATTTCTTTAACAAACACCCACTTCTGATTCTCTATTTAGTGATAATCTATGAACAAATCATGAACTTGGGGGAGGCCGGCAACCATGGGAGATGTGTTTTGATGGTGCATCTTCTTTTCATAAAAGGGAAGCATCACTATCTATTCTCCTAGGAAAGGTAGGGGTATGAATAGTTCTCCTAACCCCTCATACTATCTTTCCAACCCCTGCACCAATAACAAAGCTAAGTATGAGGCTTTGATTGCTGGTCTAGAGTTAGCCATCACAATCAGTGTCAAGAGCATCAACATCTATGGGGATTCTCAATTGGTCATCAACCAGATTGTTGGGTCTTACAAGGTTCTCAAACCCAAGCTTCATCATTACCATGAGTATACCATGAAGTTGGGCAGATTAAGTCACCATCTACACCATCCTCAGCAAAGAATGCAAGAAGAGATGCTTTGGCCAAACTCGCCAAGGAACTGGCATGTCTAGAAGATGAGTCCATTTCAATAAGGGTCCAAAACAGACAAGTCATGTCCCTTATTAATGTTGAACTCATCAAGAGACTTTCTTTTGAAGGGGAGGTTGTAGTTGTCAAAAAGGATGAGGAGCTGGATTGGAGGCAACCGTTCATAGACTATTTGAATACTGGCAAGCTACCTCAAGAAAAGTCACAAGCCCATCAGGTGAAATAGAGAGCTCTCTCCTACGCTTGATGGCACCCTCGCGTCCTTTGACCAAATGTGGTTACGCTAGATAAACATGAAGCTCATGGCATTATAACTGAGGTACATTTAGGTCAATGTGGAGCACATCAATCCAGTCAAAGATGAAGATGAAGATAACTTGGATACTATGGCCTTGATGATTACAAAAGCATGGATGTAGCTAGAGATGCCATGTCGTACATAGTGTGGTCCTCCACCAACCACCCAACATTCTACACCCTACATTGGCATCATGGACAGTGTTGGGGTACCGACATTGTCCAATTGACCCTCTTCTTTAAGGGTCACGGTTCATTCTAGCTTCAACCGACTACTTTTCCAAGTGGGCGGAAGCCATCCCACTCAAAGAGGTCACATCTTAACATGTGCTTCAATTTTTTTGGAACCATATCGTATATAGGTTTGGAGTGTCTCGATGAATTATATTCAATAATGGTACTGCATTCAAAAGTGCAAAGATCAACAGCTTCACGAGAAGACACAATATAAATTGGATATAATCTAGTATCTACTACCCCAGAGGAAATGGTTGAGCAAAAGCATTCAATAAAACTCTCATCCAGATATTGAAGAAGACTCTTGATGATAACAAACGACAGTGGCATGAGCAGTTGGTTGAAGCCTTGTGGGCCTACTGCACCACATACCGAACTCTAACTTAGTCTACTCTATTTTCCTTAGTGTATGGGTCTGAATCTTTTCTTCCTTTAGAAGTTCAACTCCTATCACTAAGGATAGCATTGCGCAGCAAGATCACTCAGAGAATGCAAAGTTGTAATTAGATGAGCTTGAAGGTTTGGAGGAGAGTCACCTGCTGTGAACCTCAAGTTATAAAGCCAAAATGATTCAAGCTCACAACAAGTGGTGACCTAGTCTTTCCAAGTTGGAGAACTTGTGTTAGTCCTAAGGAGACCAATTGTCAAAAGATGGGAGGCAAGTTTGAACCCACTTGGGACCCCCATGCTATAGAGAAGGCCTACCAAGGAGGATCATATCAGCTCATCGATGTAAAGGGAAACATTCGATTCTTCCAATTAATGGGCTCTACCTAAAGAAATATTACCCATTAAATAAACCATGTTTGAAGATAATTATTAATAAAAAGAACAAAAATTTGATTCCATTTCATCAAAATTTTCTCTTCTTCTGAAGTATTGTTTGCTTGTCTTGCGAATCCCACGTGACGTGTTTAGGGTTGGTGTAAGAATTTCCCAGCGGCATCGTATCCCTCTTTCACATCACAAACACAACCTCCCAGCACTATTAGAATAGGTGTGAGAGAACCCAAGAGGCATCCTATTTTGATTAACACAACTAAGTTAGGTGTAAGAGAACCCGAGCGACATCCTTTCTTAGTGGGAATTCTCGGCTGCCATCCGTGGCACCACTCCATCAAACTCCCCAATGTGTTTAAGGTAGGTGTAAGAGTCCCCCAGAGGTATCCTATTCCTAGTAACACATGCTTAAAGATAAATATAAATCTTTTGACTCACGCTACTTTGATGTGGGAGCAAGCCCCCTATAGCACTCACTCATTAGCTGCTCTAGGTCGGATCTACATCCTACCTCACTAGTATGTCACCCTAGTGATCACTTATTTGAGGACATGAGACCCCATGCTTTCTACCTAACTTGATCATTGTAAACCAACGAGCACCTTGTGAGTATGGTAGACTCTATTGCCCAGCTAGTAAGCTACCTCATGTTGACTTTGCTTAAGAAGATGTGAGTCCCCGTGCTTTCATCATGAACTCTCCATCATGCACTAACTAGGTTGAGTATATTTGAGGTTTAGAATAAGTTCCCCAAAGGCTCCTTTCCTCTTGACTATGGTTGAGTTGATATAAGTCCTCTAGTAAAATTCACTTAGTCACCCTAGGTCGATGCACATCGGAGAAGAGACTATCCCAACAGCTTATGAGGATGTGAGTCCTCGAGCTTTCATCCTAGGTCAAAAAATAATGGGCACCTTGGTTGATGTTTTGATGTTTGCTGATCAGAAGTGAGTCACCCTGAGTACACCATTCTTGGATATGTGAGTCCCCACACTTTCTCCTTGAGTTGGACACCAAATACCTATTAGATATATGACTAGCCATGTCATTTTCTCCAGGATTTTGGATTAAGCCTTTAGCTGCCCCAAACCAACAGGGTCTATGATAAAATAAACTAAGCAAACCAAACAAAATATCCGCTTATGGATTAGGAATTCAAGCCCCCAAATGGCCCCTTTTCCCAAGCAGACATCCTATCTTTAGGGTAGTGTCAAGAACTATAGGAATTAACTACTGTTGAGATAAATCACCGTGTCAAGACTACCTCCAATCTCCCTTGTATGGTTCAATCTATTTTACAAGTGTTACCCACGTCATTCCACTTTGCAAGATTTAATACTATGATGGATTTTTTCTAGCATGACTATCGCAAACTGACATGCAGCCCTATAGTGGAATATGTGAGTCCCCGAGCTTTCTTCCCTTGGATTGATCATTGTAAACCAAATGGCACTCCTTTGGTTGGATAGTTTTCCCATTGGTCAGGAAGCTACTCCCATTAGTTCAGTAAATCTAAGATAGGTCTAGGCTGATATGAGCTCCTTCTTAGTATGATCCATCGTAAACCAATGGAATCCATCAAAATAAACTAAAAAAATGAAATTAACCTTGACTATCTTTGATCTGATTTAAGTCCCCTAGCAGTATTCACTCAATAGTCAGCCCTAGGCCAGGTTTGATTTGATGCCCAAAGCAACCGATCACCCCAGTGGTTTCTTATTTTGGAAGATGTGAGTCCTCGTGCTTTCTTCTTAAGACTTGACCATTGCACACCGAAAGGCACCCCTTCAGTTGGATAGTCCTACCTTATGGTTGGTAGACTACTCCCTTTGGATTGGTAAGTCTGGGTAGGTTTAGGCCACCGTGGCCCCTACTCGGTGCACTCCATCAAACCAATGGAACCCATCAAAACAATTCTAAAAATTAAATTATATGTTGACTATCCTTGTGTTGGTTTAAGTCCCTCAGCGGTGTTCACTCAATAGTCAGCTCTTGGTTGGTTTCAATCTATTGCCTTGCCAATAGATTACCCCAACAGCTAGTCCGTTCTTTGGATGATTTAAGTCTACTATACTTTCTTCCTAGTATAGTTGCTGCATGCTGAAAGGCATCCCTTTAGTTGGCTAGTCCTACTATGTGTTTAGTATACTACCCTTTTGGATTGGTAAATCTGAGTTATGTCTAGGTCTCTGTGGCTCTTACTAGACGATCCATTGCAAAACCAATAGATCCATCTCAAAATCCAAAATCTAAAAATCTAAAATAAAATTCAACAAAATAAATCCAAGGAAATAAAGAAACAAAATAATCAATCAATCTAAATCAAATCTTTTGCTTCTCCTCTGATGCAAGTCTTTCTAGTTCCTCAATGGATCTAGAATTTTAATCCTTCAGTGGATTTCACAACCCCTCCCTTGTGGATGACTTGAACTTGCTTCCCTAGTGGAGAGTTCACTTCTCTATCCCCAATGGAGCCTAAATAGAAAATAATAAATTGAAACAAATTCAACCCTCTTCCCCAACAAAATTTAATTAAATAAATCAAGTTTCTCTTCCAGTGAGACTCATATCAGATCAAACCTCTCATCCTCTTGTGGATGACTTCAACCTGTTTCCCTAGTGGAAGGTTCACCTACTCTATCCCTTAGTGGACTCTTCCCTCTTTCTTATGTCTTGGACATAAGTAGAGCCACATTGCACTAAGCTCGATTTCTTCTACACCTTGGGTTGGGGTAGATTGTTCTAGTTGTGATCTTTTGGTGTAGTTGATCATTTCGGTCAACACCACATGCGGTATTCCTTGTCCCACACCACACCTATTGGGCCCCTTGTTCACCTCATTTTAGGATGAGCTCTCAACCCCTCCCTCTAGACATAGGACTTCTCTTAAACACTAAGTTCCTTAGTCTTAAGACACATCTAGTGATTAGGTGGACACTCAACCTTAGAATTTGTGAGACTTAGAAGGTTTACCATAGCTTGAACCACATTCTCACTTCCTTCCTTCAAGACAAACTTCAAATCAATCCTAATTGATTTTCTCAAACACCAAATCAATCTTATTTGATTTTCTCCAAACTAAAATCAATTCTACATCATTGAAATCCATGATTGAAATTCCAAACTCCAAATCTTGCCTAAGTCCTTTGATTTCCCTTCATGGACTTAGCCTAAATCATATTCAAATCAATTCAAATTCATGAAATTTTCTCACAACTCATTTATATTCTCATTTATATTCACATATATAAATGAAATATAAATTCAAAATAATCAAACTAAATCCAAAATTCAAATCCAAAATTCCAAATCTTTCCTAAGTCCTTTAATCCTCTCTTAAGGATTTAGCCTAAGTCATGTTCAAATCACTTCAAATCCATGAAATTTTCTCATAACCCATTTATATTCATATATATATATATGAAATATAAATTCAAACAACCAAAACCAACTCAAAATCAAACTCAAATCAAAATCCAACCTAAGCCTTTCAAATCAAATTCTTGAGCTTAGCCAAATCAACTTCAAATCAGGCCAAACTCTTGATTTTTTTTCATGATTCAATCAATCGTTCAATCATGAATCCAAATATAAATATAAACTTCAATCACTTAACCAAAACTAAATTCAAAAATCAATCCAAAATCCATTTCATGTTCACCCTTTGAACTTGAAATTGTCAAATGAATCAAAACCCATTTGACTTAAAACCACTTGCAAATGGATTTGTATTTCAATCATAAGTCCATATGTGAGTTAAATCAAACTCAAATCAAGCTTTGACCAAGCCATTTGACCCACTTAGGCTCACATGACCTAAAGTAACCTTATGAGCCAAATTCTAATCCTAACCAAATTGGATTGAACAAAGCCCACCTAAGCCTCTCATCATGATCAATAATCTTCATGAGATGATCAATCACTCAAATTGGGTCAAACCAGGTCAAACTTAAGGGTTGACCAAGTCAACACTTAGCCAAAATATAACCTAACATAGCCAAAACCCACCATAGGCCAAATTATTTGAAACCATTGATCAAAACTCATTCATGACCAATGTTTGAACTTGACCAAGTCAACATTTGAGCCTAACCTAGCCCAATTGGCCACTTGGCCCAAGTTGACCCAACTTGACCTAAAAAGTCAAAATGTGTCAAAACATGATCTAAGCTAAACTAATTAAAACCAATGGGTCAAGTTCATTCCAAAATGATTGTTGAGCTTGAACAAAGTCTCAATTGGCCAACTAGACCTAACCTAGCCCAATTGTCCTTGACCCAACCTGACCTAAATAGTTAAATTGAGCCAAATTTAAACTTAACCAAAATTGATTGGAAACAAATATACCAATCCATCTCATATGACCAAACAAACATGAACTTACCCATGAACTAGCTCAAATAAATGGTCAAATTTTGTCAACTTGACCCATTTGACCTAAATGAAATCATATGAACCATATTCAAACCTAAACCAAATTGAATCAAATCAAAGCCACCAAAATATTTCAAATGGTCATATGAACTTGACCCAACCCTTGGTTTGACCCAATTTGACCATTTGGTCAACTTGACCTAAGTTGACCCATTTTAGCCTAAATGGGCCAACATGAGCCAAACCACATCAAACCAACTCCAAATCCAATGAAACTTGGCCAAACCTATTTTGTCATCATACCAAACATGAAAAAATTGAAATCAAGGTCAAATGACTATTTTATGCATAGGCCACAGGATAAATTTTGGCCAATTCCACTTGGAATTTGGTCAAATCCTCTTCATACCCACTTGGCACTCTCTTAGTGGATCAAGTGAACACTAGGGAGAGTGGTGCACCAAACCCAATGGGTTTGGGTCAGCCCAACTTAGCCCAATGGCCAAACTGACCATAAATGGCCTCTTTTTGTGTTAGCTTTATAAATTGATTGATGATTTGTTTAGCTTGTGCATTAAGATGGCATCCTTTTCCTAGTTTCTTCCTTTTTTGATGTATGGCCTAGATGTGGATTAGGTTCTTAGGAAAATTAAATCTTCTATCAAATTTAATAATTCAAAATTAGAATAAAGAACTCATAACCTCACCTAAAGCTCAGCTGAAATCAAGATAAAAGAATTAGCAACCCCTTAGCTGGATGAGTATTTCTTTTATAACATCATGCACAAATGCATATTATTTTCACTCTTGATTGGAGGGCTTCCACCTTTTCCAGAGAAACTTGGCTTGACCTTTGAGAGCCATGGTGGAAACACACATCCTCCCTTCTAGCTGATTTTGGCCAATAATCTTATTTCTCATGCATTAGGCATATGAATCCTATAAGCCTGAGTCAAATGATTGTCCAAAAATGAAAATAAAATGTAATATGATTTGCATTAGATTTAGGTCAAGTATGCCCTTACATGATCTAGTCTCTTTAAGGAGTGAGTTTAAGTACTTAGTCTCTCTCTAAATAAATAACATTATCTGCATAAAGCATATGACTTGCCTACATGAATTTAAAATTAGGAGGAGTTAGTTGGTGGCCACCCGTGTCCAAGCAAGTGGGTGGTTTGTCCTCTCTTATGGAGGCAAATCAAAAACCCATTGTTGCCTTAGATTTAGGTCGTGCTTTTGGCCCTCACCAAAGCTCCATAAATTTAGGTTCTAAGATTGCTTCTCCCTTCTATGGGCCATAAGCATAAATCCTCACCTCCTAGTCATTTCCATAATCTTGTGTTGTGGAATCATAAGCCCTAAACTTCAAATAAAAAGTCAACTCAAATGAATAATTTAATTTCTAAAATATAAAGACCAACCATATGATAGTTTGAGATGCTCAGGTTTCTAGCATCATGACCATCTCTTATCTTTCATTAGATTTGATAATAACTCTCTCCTCTCTTGATCAATCCCATATGATCTTCCAAAATAAACTAATCGATTGATAGTCATCTATTGAAATTTTTGGAGACAATGATCATTTACCTTAATCGAGAGTATTCCTAAGGGATCTCATTCCTTAGGATGTAATTAACTATGGGAGCTTGCCCCTGTAGGGAACTTAACAAACCTAGTTTAAAATAAACCTTACTTTACTTTTCCATATAAAGTAGGGGAAGAATCTTTGGTACACACGTAGCCATTATCCTTAGGAGTCCTTGAGGTGATTAGTTCCATTGTAGGGTGGTGACTTCTTCTTTCTTTAGAGATAGTACACCTCTCCTCAATGTCATACGATCACCCTCAATAAGAATATGGGATCTACATGGTGTAAAAAATGCATAAAAGAAGAACTACATTCTATCTTCATTTTATTTCACATAGAGTGAAGATGGAAGTATATTTATTCTTTAGAAATTAAAAATTTTACCATAGGGATGGATGGGAATGGTATTTTCTAATCACGGAATGAGCTTGGGATCTTAGGGAATGGCTCTAGGGACATGTCTTAAGTAGCTAGGGATTTGAGGAATGATTTTTGTGTGTGTTTTAGTGGAAATGAGGAAGAGTATACCCCCTTCATCTTGATCGAATGATGGATCAAGTTTGGCTTCTAGTGGTCATTCAGCCATCTCAGGGAGTCATGGGTGTGGAGGAGGAGTTCTGATGGCTACTAGGAGGAATCATGGGTGTCCTATGAGTTTCAAATGTTCAAATGGGAGGGTGAAGTCACCTCCATGTCAGGGTGACCCAATCACCCTCTGGATCAAAGTGTCTAGTAGTGGACCATTAGAGAGTACCAAGTGGCCAAGGAATGGAAATGACCATTTACATGGGTGATTTGTCTCATTTGATGCCCTTGACCCAAGGTTGAATGATCATTTGGCATTGATTTGATTTGTCCAGATTTGAAATGAGAAAAAAAGTGGGTTATCCCAAATTTCAAGTCAATTGGAGATTTGGTTAGTTTGGCTCAATTTGACTCATCTAGGTCAAATTGGTTAGGTTAGTCAAGTTGACCAATTAGTCAAATTGGGTCAAACCAAGGGTTGGGTCAAGTTCATATGAATATTTGGGATTTTTTGGTTCAATTAGTTTGGTTTAGTTTGGCTTAGATTTTATTTGCAATTTGAATTCATTTGGGTCGATGAATCCAATTTGATCAAATTGGCCAAATTGTATTGGGTTGGTGTTGGTTTAGTTAACCAATTGAATATGATTATAGGCTTTGGTTTCAATTACTTTGGATTTGATTTTGATTTAGGCAACTTGAACCTTTAGGTCTTTGGGCTAGTCAACAAGTGTTTGGGTCCAATCATGGCTTTGGTCAAGTTCAACAACCAATTCAGAATGAACTTGAGCCATTGATTGCAATCAATTTGATTTATATTTTAATTTTATCAAATTTGGTATTTTAGTTCAAATTAGGTTAACTTGGGTCAAGAGGGCCAATTGGGTTTGGTTTGACTCAATTGAAGGTCAAGTCATATTTAAATAATGATTTTGATTTGGTAAGAATCATCAATTTGGGGATTTAGCTTAGGATGCAATTTGGCTAGTTTGGGTTCATATGGTTAAGTTAACTTGGTCAAATGACCAAGTTGACTTGGTTTGATCTAATTTGTGATAATTAATCAACCTAGGGTGATCAACAATCATGAGGTTTTGATGGCTTGGTTCAATCCAATAGGGATTAGAACTTGCTCAAATAGTCAAATTGGCCACTTTTGAAGTGACCAATTTGGGTTTAGTTGATTGATTTTGGGTTAAGTTCAATTTAGTTGAGATATATGGATTTGGAGATATAAAAAATTGCCTTGATTAAATGGGTTTGGTTCATTTGAACATTTCAAGTCAAATAAGTTGGTTTGATTGGGTTGATTTTATTGGCTTGATGATTGTAGATTTTATTTAGATTTGGAATATGATTGATTGAGAAAATCAATTAAATTTGGTTTGATTTGAAGAATTTGGCTAAGTCCATGGAGTCATGTGGCTTAAGTTTTATTTTGATTTATTTTGATTTAATTTTGATGATTTAAATATATATTTGATTTAAATTTGTAAATATGATTGAAAATATGATTGATTTGAGAAATCAATTGAGTTTGACTTACTTTGGATTATGATTTGAAGACCATGGGATAGGTCATATGGCTTGGAAGGGTTTGATTTAATTTGATTTAGTTTGATTTTATTGATCATTTGAATGTAGATTTAATTTATATTTAGGGAAGAATGAACAAATAAATTGATTATGAGAAAATCAATTGATTTTGGATTGATTGGATTAATATTTGAAGTCCATGGATTTATATGGCTTGAAGGGTTTCAAGATGATTTGATTTCAGAATCATTTGAATTTGGGTTTGATGAGGAATTGATGTTTGAATTGAACTTAAGTTTGTTTGAGATGGTGAACATGATTTGGTTTGTAGTAGGTGATTATCCTAATCCCCAAGGCACAATAATCCTGGTTAACCTTCTAAGTCATGCTTAAAGTTGGCTTTAAATAGATAAGTGTCTATGACTGGAGAAGTCTTAGATTGAAGACTCCTAAGTCTAAAATTGGGAGATTGAATCTGCACTCCAAAAGTTAGGTCAACGCCTTGTCTCCATAGTGTTGCCCTTGGAGATAGATGATTAGAAGATCCCAAGTTCACATTATGTGGATACATCTTTCAATGCTTTTCTTGATACCATGGATGCATGAGAAAACATAGTTCTATCCTCTCTACATCGTGTATAAAGTTTTCAAGAGGTGGGATCATCTATTGTGCTAAAGAAGATAAGTTCTTAGTATTTGGTAGATATATGAGGATGGCTTATGTCCTCTCAAAATCAACAAGTCTATTCTCGTGAACTTGGCCAAAGTTTAAAAAAAATAAAAATAAAATGAAAAAGTAAGAGAAAATGAAAAAAGAAAAGAATAGAGAAAATTAAAAAGAAAATAAAATGGAGGGAAAATAGACTTGGAGTATGAAGTGAACATTTAATTAGATTCCATAGCTCATTGCTCCATTCAACATATTAAGACCACCTCCATCAGAGAAGAGTTAGACTACCCTAGTGATGGAAAACCTCTACCATCCAATAAGATATGTCCCGCTAAGAGTCTCAAGCTATCCATAGACTGAATCTTTGGATGAGTCTTATATGGTTAGAAAAAATCTTGTCGATGATTTTGAGGTGACAATTGAGATATGATGAAGACCGGGCTCCAAAGTAAAGCACAAGTGTATCCAAGTCTATATGTGAAATAGGTAGAATTAAACCTTATCTCTAAGACTTTCCTCTCAAAAGTTGATGGTTTGGTAGAAGGAAGTCCCTAAGTCATCCATGTGAAAACAGCTTCTTTCTTTTAGCATCATCCTCAATTAAGTTGAAAAAAAGAACTGGATAATTCATATAAAGATTTAATGAATTACCTTTTGAGGTATTTGCCTTATGTTCATAATTTAGTAAAAAAAGGGTTAATCCCACATACTTGGTCAAAGACATTCTACTTTAGAATAAGGAAGAACAAATGCAATGATGATTATTAAAGCTATCAATCATTTGGAATAGGCTCTTTCAAATAACATTAACTCATATGAAGTGTGCTTAGAAACTTTAGATGATCATGATTTAGAAGTCAAAAGATGCACCGCTAGAATTTGAAGAAGAGATCAAGTAAAACCATCGAACTTGGAAGTAAACTTAGGAACATTAGTACTTTATTGAAATTGAAAATCCAATGACTGTTAAAGATTGATTGAGTTTAAAAGACTACCCACATGGAGTTATGAAGATGCCTAGATCTCCATGCCAAGAAATAAAACTAGCAATAATGTCGCTAACCCCTATCAAGTAAGCTCCTAGACGATGCATAGAGATCAAATGTGTATTTTTTTGAGGCCAAAAATTGATGATCGGGCTCATTGAGAAGAAAATGTCATACCCTTCAACATCATCCGCTTAAGAAAATAAAGGCTAAATTCACATATGTATCTATTTTTTGATTTAAATAAGCATGTAAAAGATAATTTTCACTACCAATCCTATCATGGTGGATGTTGCCTCATCTCAGCGCATTTTCTATTTCATGGATGGCTCATCTAAATATAACTACAAAGATGGCTCAAGATGAATGACACACTTTTAGAACCCCACATTTATTGCTATAAAGTCTTGCCTTTAGCCTATCTATGTTACATACCATGATGACTCAATCTTGATGAACTTATTCATCATCTCAAATTGTGATGATCTCTCAAAGTATAGAAAAGGAAGACCATATCTTTGACATGAAGTAGTTTTCTAGCTAAGATAATTTAACCCAAAATGAACTACCAAAGTTTGAAGGAGTAACTTATGAAATTCTTGGGTTTGTTGTTTACACCAAGGAATCAAAAATCTAGGGATCACAAAGTTAGAAATGCCACAAAAAAGTTTAACTACCATCAAGTACCAATGATGTTGGCACTAAACCCATTTCTAAGAAATTTCTTAGGAAGCTTGGCCATACTTTAAGCCGCCATGGGATGACTCTTCGCTTTTCAAGCCAAACAAAAAGGAAAATACACTCTCACTACCTCACCATTGCCAAGAAGGATGAGAGTTAGATTAGAGGCAACCATTCATGGATTACCCAAATAAAGGAAACTACCTCAAGAGAAGTCTCAAGCCCTTTAGATGAAGTAGAGAGCAATTTCATGCTCTTATGGATGGTGTCTTGTACCAGGTCTTTCATCATATGTGGTTATGTTATTTAGACAAGCATGAAGCCCATTAGATTGACCGGTACACTCGGGATTATGTGGAGCCAACCAATCTGGTCCGAAGATGAAAGCCTAGATCAAGAGACTAGGATACTACTGGCTGTCGATGATCAAAGATTGCATGGATACGGCTAGGCGATGCTACCAATGTAAAATACACGGTGTGGTCCTACACCAACCACCCAACATTCTACATCCTACATTGGCCTCATGGCCAGAAAGTGGGGTACCACATAGTGGGTCTATTGATCCTCCTTCTTCCAAGGGTCATCGGTTCATCTTAGCCTAATTGCTACTTTTCCAAATGGGCAAAGACGCTCGCGAGAGGTCATAGCTCAAAGATGTGCTCCAATTTTTAGAACCATATCATATATAGTGTCTTGACAAATTATATCTGATAATGACACTGCATTCAAGAGCACTGACATCAACAACTTTGCTCGAAGACACTATCCGAGGGCAAACATCTTAGGAGAAGCCTTCAATAAAATGCTCATCCAAATACTAAATAAGACACTCAACAACAATAAGCGATAGTGGCATGAGATATTCTTTAGTTCTAGCCATGATCCTTTTATGGTTCATAGGAATACCATGATATTTAGCATAATTTCTATCCATCCAGATGAACCTAATAATAAAGCAATTAAAACTTTGATATGACCTTTCACTATATTTTTTGAAATATACTTCAAGAAGTTGATATAAAGAAATAGAACCCTTAAAATAGTTGGTATTAAATAAATCATCATACCAAAACCATAATTTAGAAGCAATAACACCATTGATAAAAACATGATTTACATTTTCAATATGAAAGCAATAATAGAACTTTCAAGGTAAGTAAAACCCTTTAGTCTGGAGCAAAGATTCAACAAGAATAAAGTTATTCAAAATCCTCCAAGCTAAAATTGAATAGGAAATGTGAATGATATTGTTCCAAAGTTTAATAAAAATATTAGAGGGGTTCTATTTTTTTCTAATAAAATTCCAAACCTCTTTAAGAACAAAGTCACCATTATAAGAAAGCTTAAAAAGAATTTGGTCAGGTTTGTTAGAAGAAATGGGGATATTTCTAAAGTTGTCAAAAAGAGAAATAGGGATATAATTCTCAAGATTGCTTTCATTCCAATTATTAAGCCAAAAAAGAATTAACTTTGATAGCAATAGTAGAGTGGGTAGATAAAAGGATGTCAATAGAGCCATTATCAATCCAATTGTCTTGCCAAAAGAAGGAAGAACCCAACTGAATACCCTAAGATATTAATGATTGACCCATATAATGGAGCAAAGCCTTTTCCAAACCAGAGTCACCAACTTTATAAGTTAAGGGGTGTTTACCTTGGAAATATTTTTCCATCATAAAATTAGCCCAAAGGCTATCATTCTTTCTAAAATTCCAGAGCTTATCGAGATAGTGATAGCTTCATGAATAGGCTTGCAACTAAGAGCACCTTCTCCCAAAGGACCACAACATTTATGCCAAGATGTCCAATGCATTCTTTTGGTAGAATTATTGGAGCCCCAAGAAAATTTGTTAAGCAAATGATCAATTCTGATAAGTGTAGCATTAGTGGGGATAACAGTTTGAATCAAATAAAGATGCATTGAGTTGAGAGTGCTTTTAAGAATAGTGAGCCTAGCACCAAAGGAAGGTAAATGGAATTCCCAAAAAAAAATTTTATTTGAAATTTTTTGAATTAACTCATCAAAGAGATGGGAATATTTCGGGCCTTTAAAGAGCGGAGCACCCAAATACTTAAGAGGTAAGTATTGATGTTTAAAATTAGTGAAATGTGGGATTTGATTTATTTTATTATTGGAGATACTAGAGGAAGTGATAAAATAACTTTTGTTATCATTGATAAAAAGGCCACTTTCTCTACCAAATTTATTTAAAAAAGATGTGAGATGCTTGATGTGATGAATAGAAGCATTGGAAAAAATAATGAAATCATCTACAAAACTTAAATGGGAAACAGGAAGACCACCAAGAGTTTTGTAGTACATACTAGGATTATTTAAGAATAAATCATTGATGTTCCTAGATAAGTACTCAACAATAATAATAAATAAAGCAAGAGATAAAGGTTCCCCTTGTCGTAAGCCATGGGAAGAGGGGAAGAAACCCAAGGCTTCCCCATTAAGCAAAATAAAAAACTAGGCATTATTAATACAATTTTTAATAAGAAAAATAAATTTATCAGAAACCCAAATAAATTCAAAATATGGTTAAGGAAATCCCAAGAGATGTTATCAAAGGCTTTGGTAAAATCTAATTTGAAAAGAATGTTACCACCTCTAGTCTTGGAAGATCAAGAATTAATTCTTGGGCAAGTAAAATATTTTTAAAAATAGATCAACCTCTATCAAAACCAATTTGGTTGAGAGAGATAATTCTATTAAGTAAAGGACTAAGTTTCTTGGTAAGAATTTTGAAAATTAGCTTATTGAAGAAGTTGCAAAGACTAATAGGTCTAAAATAACTCCAATAGTCTGGATTATCTTTCTTAGGTTTAAGAACATTAGAAGTACTAGAAAAATATCTAAGAAAAGGATTACCCTTAAAAAATCAATCACATGATCAATCAAATCATTTTTAATGATAAACCAACATTTTTGAAAAAAATGAGTAGTGAAACCCTTCGGACCAGGAACATAATCTATGTTCATGTTATTCAAAACTTTAAAAATTTCATCTTCATTAGGCACAATGGTAAGCAAATCATTATCATCATTAGTAATAATAGGAGAAATCAAGTGCAATTGAGAAATAGCTTCATAAGAGCAATTTTATTAAGCACATTTTTAAAGTAATTAATAACCGATTTCTTAATATCATTATTCTTCATAATCCAATCTCCATTATCATTTTTAATTTTTTGAATATTATTTAAAGCTCTCTTTTTATTAATGAAAGCATGGAAATACCTAGTATTCCTATCACCATCCGTAATATGTTTACTAGTAGCTTTTTGCGCCAATAAGTCTCTTCCATATTTTGGAAGTTAACAAGTTTATCTTTTGCCTCAGTCAAGTCTGTAATCTTAGAAGGATCCATATACGAGACTTCAAGATCACAAACCAATTTTTCCATATCTTTAATATTAACAAAAGGTTTTAAAATAATGCTTGTTCCACCCAAATTTTGTTTAAGTCTTTTAAGTTTAAACTAAAGTCTATTCATCTACATAATCAAATTATCAGGATGTAAAAGAGCTTTCCAATTATTAGCCACAACATTAAAAAAAATCAATATGTTGAATCCACATGTTTTGAAATTTAAAAGAAGAGGGGTTTTTTAGTTTATTAGAATTATCTTTAATAGAAACTAGAAGAGGAGCATGATCTGACAATGTTCTGCTTAAATGGTCAATATAAGTAATAGGCCATTGAGTAATCCAATGAGTATTAAAAAGAATCCGGTCCAACCTTTGCCAAAGTCTAGAGTTTTGCCAAGTATAACTAGAGCCCTTAAAGCCAATATCAATCAAATTACAATCAAGGATCATATTGGAGAAATATTCCATGGAATGAATATTAGGAGAGCAACCACCACTTCAAAAAAAAATGGTGTTGAAATCACCACCAAAAAAATCAAGGTTTGTTGTGAGGTAGCAAAATTCCTTAAATTATCCCAAACAAGATTTCTACATCTATAACAAGATGCATAAACAAAAGAGCCCAAAACACAATAATCACCATAAGAGATTTGAACATTGGCAACTTAATGAAAGTCATCAAGAATAGAGACCTTAACAAAATTATTCCAAAAATACCAAATTTTATTACTAACATTAGAAAAATTTATTGAAATGATAATTCTAGCAACATGTTAATTTTATTAGCATGAATAGGAGACTCCAGAACAATAAGAAGAGAAATATTATGAATGCGATAAAGATTTCTAATATGATTATGAATAGAAAGGGTACCGATCCCTCTAACATTCTGAGCAAGAAATTTAAACATAGTGAAATTTAAAAAGGGGGGTTAAATAAAGGTTTAATTAAGAGAGGAGTGAGAGGTCGCAATAGATCTATCATTTTTGGACAATTTATGAGGGAAATTTTTAACATCTTTTTTCTTTTTAGCATGATAAGTTTTTAAGCCATTTTCTTTTCACCTAGAGTCATCATCGAGTAAGATTTAGTAACATTGGTCATAGATTTAGAGAAATCTCCAAGTGTTTGGAGGGTGTTCACCTTCTTCCAAATCTATATTTAGTTGAAAAGTAGGATTAACATCAATATCAAGATTAGAAATGAGAGATGGTGATGATAGAACCATTTAAAGCACAAGTAGTAAAATCAATCATAAATGTTTCAGCATGCGACATCATTTAAATCATCATTAAAAGCTTCATTTTCATCGATCAAAGGCATAGATGCAAGAATAGAATCGAGGAAATAGAAATTTCTAATAACTTAGAGAATTTATTATTTTCCGCATTAGAAATATTCAAATTCAAAGAAGGAATAAGCGGTAAATCATCTTTCCCATTTTGAATATCGACCGAATCCCTACCAACATTAGAAGCTGAAACATGATCAATAGGATTAACCAAATATCCAAGTAATCAACCTCACAATAGCCCTTTATACCATCCTTAGGATGAGGATTTATGAACATAAGTAGGAATCGACTTATGGGTAGAGACAACATTTTTCTTTGGAGGAATTCATTATTTTAAGTGGGGATGGAGAATAAAACATTATGAATTATCATGATGTATTTTAAAGTGGGAACAAAAATTAAGGTTCTCTAATTCAACCTTTTGAAATACCCATATTTCGAAAAATCCAAACTTTTTAGGGTATTTTTTAGTTATGTCTAATTCCATGAGGATCTGAGCCACAAAAGGGCAAGATCGCCAGGTCACTCGAAGTTGTAAAGGCCAACAAATAAAGCCTCGATAGCAAAAAAAGTACATGATGGGTAATAAAATGAATGCACATATTAGGAAGAGATAACCAGGACAATAGAGATTCCTTCTTAATGTCAAAAGGGTGACCACTTCAACAAATGCATTTGACAATTAAAGATGAAATAAGAATGACATGAAAAAACACATGAATAATCTAGATCTTTAGAAAGTTGAATCAGGATATGTCGAGGGTCAATAAGACCAATCGAGAAGGCACCTGTAAGCTTGAGATTATGAAAAAAAGAGTGATCTTATCCAAATTTGGACGACGCAAAGAAAACTTACTAACAAGAGAAAATTCAAAGGGTTTTGCCAACTTTTCAACATCTACATCAGAGCACACTATGGCAAACCTCTAAAAGATGTCAAAATGAGATTAACCAAATCAAAGATCTTACCAATCCCTTAAAATGTGATGCCCCTATCTGAAAAATCCATATTTTGAGGTGGAACCCAAGGAATAGAACTCACCGCAGCCATGATCAATTAAAAAACATCATGCAATCGGCCAGATGCCATTCAAGCCTTTGAAATCAATCAAAATCGAATCCAAAGCCATAGAAATCCCTAGTCGAGGGCGCGCCACCAAGAGGGACTCAAAAATTGCTAAAGAATGAGAGAGCACTTGGGGGGGATGACGGTTCTAGGTTTAGGGTTTAGGGTCGTAGGTTTAGGGTTTATGATTTTTCTATTTTTTTTATTTCATTTTTTAAAACTAAGTAAACTAGTAGGTTTAGGTTTATTTAGTTTATTTATTTTATTTTTTTTATTTAGGTTTATTTTTACTTTTATTTAGTTTAGTTTATTTATTTTAGGTTTATTTATTTTAGTTTAATTTTTTAGGTTTAGGTTTAGGTTTATGTTTATTTTTTAGTTTATTTTTTTTAGGTTTAGGTTTTATTTTTTATTTCTAGGTTTAGGTTTGGGTTTTTATTTTACCATTTTAGGTTTATTTATAGGTATTCTTTTTTAGTTTAGGTTTAGGTTTAGTTTATTTTAGGTTTAGGTTTAGGTTTTATTTATTTTAGTTTATTTTATTTTATTTTAGGTTCAAGTTTATTTTTTATTTATTTTAGGTTTAGTTTTTTTTTAGTTTAGGGTTTAGGTTTTATTTTTTATTTATTTTTAGGTTTTATTTTTAGGTTTATTTTTTTTAGTTTAGGTTTTATTTATTTTATTTTAGGTTTATTTTATTTTTATTTTAAGTTCTTTTTATTTTATTTAGTTTTAGTTTAGTTAGTTTTATTTATTTTATTTAAGTTTAGCTTTTTATTTTTTTATTTTATTTTCTTTTTAGTTTAGTTAAGGTTTAGGTTTAGTTTATACTTTATTTTATTATTTTATTTTATTTTGTTTATTTTTTATTTATTTTATTTTGGTATATTTAGTTTAGGTTTAGTTTTTATTTTTTAGGTTTTAGGTTTAGATTTAGGTTTTATTTAGGTTTACTATTAGGTTTTATTTTTATTTAGTTTAGGTTAATTTTCAATTTATTTTATTTTATTTAGTTTAGGGTTTAGTTTAGTTTATTTTAAGTTTAGGTTTAGGTTTTATTTATTTTATTTTTAGGTTTATTTTATTTATTTTTTATTTAATTTTATTTTAGGTTTAGTTTTTATTTTTAGTTTAGGGTTTGGTTTTGTTTTTTTTATTTATTTTAGGTTTATTTTCTAGTTTTAGGTTTATGTATTTTTATATTTTATTTATTTATTTTATTTTTATTTATTTTTTATTCTTAGCTTATTTTATTTTATTTAGATTTTTATTTCTTTTATTTTAGTTTATTATTTTATTTTATTTTATTTTAGGTTTAGGTTTAAGTTAGTTTAGGATTTATTTTATTTTATTTTATTTATTTTAGGTTTAGGTTTTATTATTATTTATTTTATTTTACTTAGGTTTAGAGGTGTAGTTCAGGGTGGGTTGGCCTGGGTTTAGTTTTTGGGTATTTAGAGTTAGGGTCAAGGTAGGGTTGGCTCAGTTTAGGTAGGGTTTAGTGTGGGTAGTTAGTAGTGGTGTGGCTCAGTTTTAGGGCCCAATTAGGGTTTTGGTTTTTAGGGTTTTAGTAGGTTTAGGGTCTTAGTTAGGTAGGGTCAGGTGGTTTAGTGTTTAGAGTTTAGGGTTTGGTGGTTTAGTAGGGTTTAGGATTTAGTTTAGGTTAGTTTGTAGGGTTTGATTTTTTGTGGTTTAGGTTTTAGATTTTAGAGCAGGTTTAGGATGTGTTTTAGGCTTTAGGTTTAGGTTATTTTAGGATTTAGGTTTTAGTCTTAGGTTTGGGTTCTTTAAAAAAATTAAACTAGGTTTAGTTTTCTTAGTTTATTTAGTTTATTTTATTTATTTTAGTTTATTTTATTTATTATTTTATTTATTTTTTTATTTTTTTATTTAGTTTATTTTATTTATTTATTTTATTTATTTTAGTTTATTTCTTATTTTAGTTTATTTTTTTAGGTGGTAGGTATTTATTTTATTTTTTTAGTTTTATTTTTATTTTATTTTTTTTTATTTTTTTTTTTTTTTTTAGGTTTAAGTTTATGTTTTTATTTTATCTTTTAAGGTATAGGTTTTTGGTTTTTATTTTAGGTTTATTTTTTGGTTTATTTTTTAGTTTAGGTTTAGTTTTAATTTTAGTTTATTTTATTTTATTTAGTTTAGGGTTTAGGTTTAGTTTATTTTAGGTTTAGGTTTAGGTTTTATTTATTTTAGTTTAGTTTATTTTAGTTTAGGCTTAGTTTATTTTATTTTGTTTATTTTAGGTTTTTTTTTTTAAGGTTTAGGTTTTATTTTTTATTTATTTTAAGTTTTAAATTTAGGTTTATATTTTAGGTTTAGATTTTATTTAGTTTTATTTTATTTTATTTTATTTATTTATCATTTTATTTTTATGTTTATTTTATTTTATTTATTTTATTTATTTTTTTTAATTTAGGTTTAGGTTTTAGCTTTTTATGGTTTAGTGTTTAGGTTTGGGTTTAGGTTTTATTTTAGGATTATTTTAGATTTGATTTTTAGTTTAGTTTAGGTTTATTTTTAGTTTATTTTATTTTTTTTAGTTTAGGTTTAGTTTATTTTATTTTAGGTTTATGTTTAGGTTTTTTATTTATTTTAGCTTAGTTTATTTTAGTTTAGGTGTAGGTTTATTTCATTTTTTATTTTATTTATTTTAGGTTTTTTTTTTTTTTAGGGTTTTTTTATTTTTTATTTTTTTATTTATTTGGTTTTATTTTTAGGTTTATTTTTATTTAGGTTTTTATTTAGTTTATTTTTTATATTTTAGGTTTATTTTATTTTATTTTATTTTAGTATTTTATTTTTATAGGTTTATTTATTTATTATTTATTTTTTTATTTTTATTTATTTTATTTATTTATTATTTTTATTTTATTTTTATAGGTTTTATTTTTATTTATTTTATTAGGTTTTACAGGTTTAGTTTAGGGTTTAGGTCAGTTTAGCTCAGTTGGGTTGGCCCAGGGTTTAGTAGGACAGTTTAGGGTCAGGTTGGAGGTTTTAGTTTATGGGTTAGTGAGTTTAGCCTGGAGCCTGGGGTAGTTCAGGTTGGGGTTTAGGGTTTAGGGCCTGGGGTCATTTTGGTTTCAGTTATCTGGGCTGGGTAGTGTAGAGAGGTCAGGGTTAGGGTTAGGTCAGAGTCAGTTTTTGGGTAAGTTTTAGGGTTAGTGGTTGGTAGATTTATGATTTAGGGTTGTAGGTAGGTCAGTTTAGGGTTTAGGGTTTGGTTTAGATTTAGGATTTAGGGTGTGGTTTAGTTTTTTTTTAAAAAATTAGGTAAATTGAGGTTTAGTTTTTTTTATTTTATTTACTTATTTTTTATTTTTATTTAGTTTATTTTTTATTTCATTTAGTTTATTTTATTTATTTTAGGTTTATTTATTTTAGTTTAGGTTTTTTATTTATTTTATTTTAGGTTTTAAGTTTAGGTTTATGTTTAATTTTAGTTTAGTTTTATTTTATTTTCTTTCTAGGTTTTAGATTTTATTTCTTATTTTTAGGTTAAGGTTTAGGTTTTTCTTTTATTTTTTAGGTTTAGGTATTATTTTTAGGTTTATTTTTAGGTTTTATTTTTTAGTTTAGGTTGGTTTATTTTATTTAGTTTAGTTTAGGTTTATATTTTAGTTTATTTAGTTTATTTATTTTAGTTTAGTTTATTTTATATTATTTTAGTTTTTTTTTAAGGTTTAGGTTTTATTTTTTATTTATTTTTGGTTTATTTTTAGGTTTATATTTTAGGTTAAGGTTTTTTTTTTATTTTATTTTCTTTGGTTTATTTTATTTTATTTTTGTTTTTTTTTATTTTATTTAGGTTTTTTATTTTAGGTTTATTTTATTTTTTTAGTTTTGTTTAGGTTTTTATTTATTTTATTTTAGTTTATTTTATTTTTTATTTTATTTTATTTTTGGGTTTAGGTTTAGGTTTAGGTTTTAGTTTATGTTTTTATTTTATTTTATTTTATTTATTTTATTTAGGTTTAGGTTTTTTTATTTTTTTATTTTTTAGATTTTATTTTATTTAGGTTTAGGTTTTTAAGGTTTAGGGATTAGGGTTTAGGGTTCAGGGTTTAGGGTTTAGGTTTCAGGGTTTAAGGTTTAGGGTTTAAGGTTTAGGGTTTAGGATTTAGGGTTTAGGGTTTAGGGTTAGGGTTTATTTTTAATTTTTTTATTAATTTTTTTTAAGGGTTTAGGGTTTAGGTTTTAAGTTTAGGGTTCAGGGTTTTTGGTTTTTTTTTTCACAGAGAAGAAATTTAGATTCAAGATTTCTTGTTTTTGATTTCATCAACCAAGTAACACACTAAGTTTTCTATGACACAAATGATGACAAATAAAAAATGAGCATGCATAGAGCAAATAAAAAATGCTAGATAACTAGAACTGTCTCTATTGTAAAGACATAGTTCCATAAGCAAGATCGGATCTGCCGTTTCTTCGCCCAGTCTCATGAACCACCCCGCCTCTGGTAGGATCCACCATCATATCTCGATCTTTCCTTCACCACCACCAAGTGTAACCTATCTCCTCCTCCCCGCCTCCATAACCACCACTACTCACCACCACCTCCATATCCACCTGCCTCAAGATCCCCACCACCACTACGATAACCACAGCCTCCTTCACCCACCTCCGCTGATAAAGATGAGCCACGCTGATGTGATGTTCTGTCATCAAGGTTATGCCCATTCTGGGTCTAGGTTTAGGTTTAAGTTTATTAGTTTTAGAGTTTAGGTTTATTTTTAATTTATTTAGTTACTTTAGGTTTAGGTTTAGGGGGTTTGGGGTTTGGATTAGGTTAGGTTTAGGGTTAGGTTAGGGTTTAGGTTTAGGGTTTAGGGTTTAGTGTTTAGGGTTTAGGGTTTATGTTTTAGTTTAGTGTTTAGTTTTAGGTTTGGGGTTTAGGGTTTAGTGGTTAGGGTTTAGGTTTGGTTTAGGTTTAGGGTTTTAGGTAGTTTAGGGTTTAGGATGGTAGGTTAAGGTTTAGGGTAGTAGTTAGAGTTAGGTTAGTAGTTTTAGGTTTATTTTAATTTTTTAATTTTAATTAAACCAACCAGGTTTAGGATTTATTTATTTTATTTTATATATTTTGATTTATTTTATTTTAATTTAGTTTAGTTTATTTATTTTAGTTTAGGTTTTATTTTAGTTTATTTTATTTAGGTGTAGGTTTAGTTTATGTTTATTTTATTATTATTATTTTATATAGTTTAGGTTTTATTTATTTTATTTTAGATTTTATTTAGTTTAGCTTTAGTAGGATTTTTTTTAGGGTTAGGTTTAGGGTTTAGGGTTTAGTGGTTTTGGATTTAGGGTTTAGGGTTTAGGTTTAGGGTTTAGGGTTTAGGTTTAGGTTTGTTTAGGTTTAGGTTTAGGTGTTGGTTTAGGTTTATTTTGTTTAGGAAGGTTAGCAAAGGTTGGTTAGGTTTTAGGGTTTAGTTGACCAATTGAAGATGATTGTAGCTTTGCATTCAATTATTTTTTGGATTTGGTTTTATTTAGGCCAACTTGAACCTTTAGGTCAATTTGGCTAAGGTCAATTGGGTTCAATTCCAATGATGGCTTTGGTCAAGTTCAACAATCAATTTGGAATGAACTTGAGCCATTGGTTGCAATCAATTTAGTTTATATTTTGATTTGACCCAATTTAGTCTTTTAGGTCAATTTGGGTCAACTTGGGTCAAGAGGGCCAATTAGGTTTGGTTTGACTCAATTGAAGGTCAAGTCATATTCAAATACTGATTTTGATTTGGTATGAATCATTGGTTTCAAGGGATTTGTCTTAGGTTGCAATTTGGCTAGTTTTGGTTCATATTGGTTAAGGGATTGACTTGGTCAAATGACCAAGTTGACTTGGTTTGACCCAATTTGTGGCAATTGATCAACCTAGTGATCAACAATCATGATGGGAGGTTGTGATTTGGTTCAATTAAATTTAGGTAGGATTAGAACTTGGTTCAAATAGGTCAAATTGGCGACTTTGGTTCAAGTGGACCAATTGGGTTTAGTTGGCTTGATTTTGGGTTGAGTTTGATTTAGTTGAGTTTATATATGGATTTGGGATTGATATATAAATTCAATTGCAATTGGCTTGGGTTCAAATGGGTTTTGGTTCATTTGAACATTTCAAGTCAAGTTAAGTTTGACTTGGGTTAATTTGATTTGGCCTGATGATTGTAGATTTCATTTATATTTGTGAACATGATTGAAGGTATGATTGATTCATGAGAAAATCAATTGAATTTGGATTTTGGAATGAAGGAATTTGGCTAAGTCCATGGAGTTGAATCATGTGGATTAAGTTTGGATTTTTATTTGGTTTGATTTAGGATTTAATTGTATATTTCAATTAAAATTTGTGAAGATTATTGAAAATATGATTGATTTGTGAGAAAATCAATTGAGTTTGACTTGATTTGGATTATGATTTGCTAAGTCCATGGGATAGGTCATATGGCTTAGGAAGGGTTTTGATTTAATTTGATTTAGTTTGATTTAGTTTTGATCATTTGAATGTAGATTTGATTTATATTTAGAAGATGATTGATGATATAAATTGATTATGAGAAAATCAATTGAATTTGGATTGATTTGGATTAAGATTTGGCTAAGTCCATGGGATAGGTCGATGGCTTAGAAAGGGTTTCAAGTTTGGATTTGATCGGGCATCAATCAATTAGTTTTGGAATTTGGGTTTGGATTTGGATTTGAATTGGATGTTTGAATTGAACTTGAGGTTTGGTTTGAGAAAGTGAACATGGACTAGATTTGGGTTGTAGGGTGATCTCTTGGTCAAAAGTAGAGAAAAGGAAGACCATCTCTTTGACTTGAGAGTATTTTTTGAATAGTTAAGATAATTTAACCTCAAAATGAACCCCTTGAAGTGTGCATTCAGAGTAGCTTCAAGGAAATTTCTTGGGTTTTTATCTGACACCAGGGAATCAAAATCGATCCGGAGAAGACCAAGGCAATATTAGAAATGCCACCCCCTAAAAGGTTAACTCAACTTAGATTATTCCGGTGGTTGGCATCTAAGAAGCTTTATATCCAACCTATCGAAGATGTCACCATTCTCGACTTGTCAAAAGGATGTCGAGTTCAAGTAGGGTGATAAGTGTGAGCATGCCTTCGAAGACATCAAACATTACCTGATGATGCCACCGGTTCTAGTATCTTCTAACCCAGGCATGCCGCTCATACTTTGCACTGCTACATTAGATGACTCCCTTAGTAATTTGTCCACTCAAGTCAATGATGAAGGGAAAGAAAATGCACTCTACTACCTCAGCCATCATCTAATCCCTACTGAGGCTAATTATCCACCCATTGAGAAGCATTGCCTAAGTTTAATCTTTGCATCCCAAAAGCTACAACAGTACATGCTTTCTCATAAGGTGAACTTAATCTCTAGGATCAATCCACTACAAGTATCTTATGATACGGTCATTATCTTGATGGTTGGCATGATGGTCCATGATCCTCTCATAGTTTGACATTACCTTCGACCTCCATGCGGTGAAAGGATAAGCACTAGGATTTCTTAAAGCACACCCACTTCTTACTAACTTTTTTGCTTGTGATGATCTCCCGATGATCAAATCATGAACTTAGGGGATACTAGAATTAACCATTGGGAAATGTACTTTGATGGTGTGGCTTCCTCTCAAAGAGGAGAAGAACCAATCTACTATTCCAAAAGGCAGGGTAGGAATAGTTCTCTTATCCAGATCGTGATGTGATGAGATTCTCATATCATCTCTAATCCTTGCACCAACAATGAAGCAATATGAGGCTCGATTGCGGTTTGGAGTTAGTTACTCTAAGCATCCGTAACATCAACATCTTCGGATTCTCCAAGTTATTAACCAAATCATTGGGTCCTATAATGTTATAAAGCCCAAGCTCCATCACTACCATAAGTACACCATAGAGTAGTTGGACCAAATCCTAGAGGTTACCATTTATAAGATTCTTTAAGAATAGAATGCCGATCCAAGCTTGCCAAGGAGTTGGCATGTCCGGAGGATGAGTCCATATTAATAAAGGTCCAAAATAGACAAGTTTTATCCCTTATTGATATTGAACTCATCAAAAAGTACTCTCTTGAAGGGGAGGTTTCCATTACCAAGAAGGATAAGGAGTTAGATTGGAGGCAAGATTCATGGATTACCTAAATAAAGGCAAACTACCTCAAGAGAAGTCCAAGCTCAGAAGTAGAGAGCACTTTCCTACACTCTTGTGGATGGTGTCTTATATTGATGATCTTTCGATCCTATGTGGTTACATTATTTACAAGAAAGATTAAGATCGTGAGGGTACACTCGTGATTATGTGGAGCCAACCAATCCCCAAGATGAAAGCCAAGATCAAGAGACTAAGATATGACCATCGATGATCAAAGATTGCATGGATATGGCTGATGCCACCAATGTCAAATACACGGTGTGGTCCTACACCAACCACCCAACATTCTACATTCTACATTGGCCTCGTGACCATTCGAGTGTTGGGGTACCAACATAGTGGGTCTGATTGATCCTCCTTCTTCCAAGGGTCATGAATTTAGCTTAACTATTATTGACTACTTTTCCAAATGGGTGAAGGTGATTTGACTCAGAGAGGTCATAGCTTAGCATGTGCTCCAGTGCTTTCGGAACCATATCATATATAGGTTTGGAGTCCCTCGGTGTATTATATCTGATAATGGTACAGCATTCAAGAGTACAGAGATCAACAACTTTGCCCAAAGACACATCATAGATTGGAGATATTCTACCATCAACTACCCGAGGGCAAATGGCTTAGAATCCATCAACAAAACTCTCATCTAAATGCTAAAGAAGACACTCGACAACAACAAGTGATAGTGGCATGAGAAGTTAGTTTAAGTCTTGTGGGCCTACCGCACCACATATAAAACTCTAACTCAGTCTACTCCTTTCTTCTTAATGTATGGGTCCAAATTCATTCTACCATTAGAAGTCCAACTTCCATCACTAAGGATAGTTGTGGGTAGTAAGATCACAATAGAGCAGAACACCAAGTTGAGGTTAGAAGTGCTCGAAGGTTTGGAGGACAGACGCTTACAGTTATGCCAAAACCTCAAGTTGTACAAAGCTAAAATGATTCAAGCTCACAACAAGTTGGTATGACCTAGAGCTTTCAAGTAGGAGAGCTTATTTTAGTTCTGAGGAAACCGATTGTTGTCCATCATAAGATGGGAGGCAAGTTTGAACCCACTTGGGAAGGCCTTTTTGTCATAAAGAAGCCCTACCAAAGAGAATCTTATTAGTTTATTAATCATAAGGGAGAGCACCCAATGCTTCCAGTCAGCAGGCTCTACTTAAAGAAATATTATAAATCATGTTTAAAAATAATTATCATCAATGAAAATTCCTTTTCGAATTCAATCTCTTCCATGTTGAAAGTATTCTTGTTTGTGAATCCGCCATGATGTGTTTAGGGTAGGTGTAAGGAACCCGAGCGGTGTCCTATCCTTCATCAATGTAACACAAACACAAATTACACACAAACATATAAAAAAATACATATCTTTTATCTCAGGCTACTCTGAGTTGAGATAACGCCCCTAGTGGCACTCACTCAGAAGCTGCTCTTGGTCTGTGCTACCCTGCTAGTGTGTCACCCTAGTGGTCTTCTTGCTTTGGAGGATGTAAGTCTGCTATGGTTTCCTTCTTTACTTGGCCACTGATGAGCACCTTGTTAGTTTGGTAGCATCGCATGTTAGTAAGTACCTCATGTTCACTTCATTTAAGAGGATGTGAGCTCGCTATGCTTTCTTCTTGGATTAGCCTTCATTAACACGTATATATTTGATGTTTAGGATAAGTCCCTTAGTGGCTCTTTCCCTTAGTGGCTCTTTCCCTCCTTCCTCGGGGCTCCCTGCTTTGTAGTTGCTCTTGGTCAGATAACATCATCCTACCGATGATGACTATTCGATGATCTTATGCTTGGAAAGTTGTAAGCCACACGCTTTCTTTCGATTGATCATTGCACGACGGCACCTTTTATGTTGGTTGGTTCACTATCTGATACACCACTCATGTTGATGGATACACCTTAGATTGGTTGGTTCTCGCACCTTGAGATACACCACTCAATAGATGTAAGTCTGCTATGCTTTCTCCTTGAGTTGGCCATCATACACCTATAGGCTTTCTTTTCTAGGGCTCAGAATAATGCCCTAGCACCTCCTACTATATTTGAATCATGTCTTTTGCAACCCCATTTAGACACTCAGTTACTATCAGGGACAGTTCCTTTCTAGTAACCACTCAGTTGGAGAATCATCCTATTGATGCAAGAATTTCCCTTAGTCCAGTAAATCTGAGATAGGTGGTCAATGTTGACCTGACTTTTGGAGTGAGCTCTCAACTTCCTCATTAGATCTAGGACTCTTATAGACACTAAGAGCTCCTTAGTCTTAAGACACTTCTAGTGATTAGGTGAACACTTAACCTAAGCATAGAGACTTAGAAGAGTTAGCCATAGGAATAGGTTATGCCTTAGGGATTTTGAAATATTTGCCTACCCTATAGCCTTAAACACAATCCTTACTTTCCTTCTTCAAACCAAACTTCCCAATCAAATTCCAAATTCAAATCAACCCCAATTGATTTTCTCAAATTTCCATTCAATCTCAAATTAAATTCCAAATCAAATCCAACTAAAAATGATTGAAACCCAAAATCAAAATCAAATTTCTAAATCCCTTCCTAAGCCATATGAACCACCTTCATATGCTTAGCCAAAACCCCCTTTAAACCAAATCAAACTTGATTGATTTCTTTAAAAATCAATCATTCCTTCATTTATATTCACAAATATAAATGAAATCTAAATTCAAACCATTCAAATCAAATCAAACCAAATCAATATTTTTTTAAGCCATATGGACTTACCTCCATAAGCTAAATCAAATCTCAACCCCAATCAACCCAAACTCAATTGATTTCTTTATAAATCAATCATTCCTTCATTTATATTCACAAATATAAATGAAACCCACCTCCAATGACCAAAAAATAAATCAAACTAAATCAATCCCTACTTAAGCCCTTTTGACCTAAATCCTTAAGCTTGGTCAAATTTGCTTCCAAATCACGCCAAACTCAAGTGATTTTATCATGAATCATTTATATATTCATTTATATTCACAAATATAAATGAAATATAAATCGAAATAGCCAAAATCAAACCCATTTCAAATCAAATTTCCAATTTTAAACTTTTTCTTGAACTTGGCTAAATGATACCCAAATCAATTCAAAACCCATGGTTTTCTTCATGATTCAACCATTCCTTCAATCATTGCTCCAAATATAAATATAAATTATAATTATCAAACGAAATCTAAGTCAACTCAAGTCAAGCCCATGTTATCCCCTTTTGACTTGAAATTATCATATGAACCAAATCTATTTGACTCCAAACCAATTGCAATTGGATTTATATTTCAATCCTAGGCTCATATGTTAGTTCAACTAAACTTGAATCAAGCCAAAACCAAACCAATTGACCCATTTAAGTCCACTTGACCCAAAGTGACCTAAAGACTTTTGAGCTAAGTTCTAATCCAACCCAAATTGGATTGAACTAAGCCCATCCAAACCTCATATCATGATCATCATCCTAGGGTGATTAACTTGAATTGGTCAAACCAAGTCAACTTGGTCCTTGACCAAGTCAACCTTTAGCCCAAATGAAACACAAACTAGCCAAAACCTACCATATACCAAATTAATTGAAACTATTGATTCAAACCAATGCCTAATCAATGATTGAACATGACCAAACCTTCAATTGAGCCAAACCAAGTCCAATTGGTCATTTGACCTAAGTTGACCCAAATTGGCCTAAAAGTCAAAATGGGTCAAATCATGATTTTGATCCAAATTGATACAATGGCTCAAGTTCATTCCAAATCATTGAACTTGACCAAATGATTGAGCCCAATTTGACCAATTAGTTAACCCAACCTAGCTCAAATTGACCTAAAAGGTCAAACCAAACTAAAGCCTACAATCATTTTCAATTAGCCAATTGAACATGAACCAACACCTTACCCAACCCAATTTGGTCAAATTGCTCAAATTGGTCAACTTAGCCCATTTGACCTATTTGAATCCAAATAAGCCAAAATCAAACATAAGCCAAATTAATCAAAACCACTTGAACCAAAACTCTTGAAATCATCATTTAAACCTAACCCAAGTCTTGGTTTGACCAAATTTGACCAATTGGTCAACTCAACCCAACCTAACCCAACTGAACTCATTTTGACCAAATGAAGCCAAATCACCTAAAACCAACCCATGGGATCTTAGGAGCTAACCCGACCCAAACCAGTCCTAGTTCACTCCTAGCCAAATCTATAGTGGACCCCACCCAAGGGGATTAGCCATTGGACACACCCCATTTATATTGGATTCTTTCCATAAGAGGCAAAATCCACTTTCTCCTCTCATAGCAGCCATCCAATTGCCAAATAATGTATTCCTAAACCCCCTAGCCCAATTTAAGCCAGCCTAGCACTTGCCATGGACCAAGGGAAATAAACCAAGCCACTTCACTCATGGAAAACCCTATGGGCAAAGGGAAGGACCAAGCCAACCCAATCTCCCCATATCTTGCCTTGAGCTCCCATAGCTTCCTCCACTCTCAAGCCACGTGGAGCTCACGGTGACCCTTCTGATTCCTCGATGGTGGTGAATCAATAGAATTTTAAGGATGGATCTCATCCATCCATCACACACAATTTTTGGGTATACTCCCTCAATTCGAGTGTATATTGTAATTCCACTGTGAGAGTTCCTAAGCATTTTGAAACTCCTCGTGAGCCTAC